>JADBJO010018315.1:32500-47651 GCA_016801955.1 Conus betulinus | reverse complement strand
TTATTTTAATTATTTTTTAGTTAATAAAAAATGAGCAGCGCCAAGATTATCAATACTATCTACCACTCAGCTGTAATCAGCGCCTTAGTATAGGCTACAGCGTGTTAGGAAAAAAACCTGTTTAGGATGAAGCCGGCTGACCTAGGAAGGTTAGACATCGAGGATGTTGTTAAGGTTATAGTTTTGGCCTTCTCCGGCAGCAACTACATGTTTAGTAAACTACGGTCCGATGAAGAAAGAGAACGTCATAACAAGGCAATGGAAGATTTGGCCAAAGCGCGGGACGCTTATGAAAAACGGAGGATTGCTCACTTAGACTTTATTAATAACAAATTAAGAGAACAGGGTCATGCGGCTCACACATTTACAGACGTTGATGACGCGATGAATGAGTATTACTTAGTGACTGGAAAGAAGTTTCTGACATCAACACCCCCAGACCTGTCTGACTTTTATGAACCATCGGAGGATCAGAAGGCTGCAGAGATAGCTTTTATTGTAGTTGGCATGACTTCAGTTTACCTTGTTGCACACTTTCTTGTGTAATAAAATAGTTTATTAAAATACAGTCCAAGTACAATGCACAAAATATATTATTCTCCTAAGGGTTATTGGAAGGGGAAGATTGCTATTAACAAACTTAGTGAGGCTGCTGGGGTGTCTAAATCAGAAGCAAAAGACTGGCTTTCTAAACAAGCAGTTTGGCAAATATATTTGCCTGCGCCCAAAAGAATTATAAGGCCTAAATTTGTTAACTCTGTTCCAAATGACACCCATCAGATGGACTTGCTGTATTTGCCTCATGACACGGTTAGAAGAAAAAGGTTCAAGTATGCTCTGACCGTAGTTGACATGGCTTCCAGGTATAAAGATGCTGAGCCTTTGACGGATAAAAGTTCACTGCTGTGGCTGTGGCTTTACAACAAATATACATGCGAGGCCCATTAAAGTATCCCAGGTTGATTCAGGTTGATGATGGGAAAGAGTTTAAGGGGCTGTAAACCAACTGTTCTTAAGACACCGGGTTACAGTCAAGAGAGGGATCCCTGGCAACCATCGTTCTCAGGCCCTCGTAGAAAAACTTTAATAAGAACCTGGCTGAACGATTGTTTACCTATCAATATTATAGAGAGATTATGGACCGGGCTCGCAACACAGAATGGGTTAGCAGATTGCCAGCAGTCCTACGTGCCATGAAAAATGAAGAATTTAATGGTCTTAAGCCAGTGAACGCGATTAGATTAAAAAAAGTAAGCATTGCTGAAGGCGTGCAAGGGCAATCCCAGAAACTCTTGCCGTTCGGGCTGAAGGTAAGATATTTATATGCGTCCGGAGAGGCAGAGGGTGATGTTAGAATTAGAGCTACTGACCCTGTATGGAGTGTAGACATATATGAAGTCGAAAGAATAATGAAAACATCCCCGCCGGTTTATTATTTAAGAGAGACTCTCGCTTCTAGAAAGCCTGCCCCCAAAAGATCGTTTGTTCGTGAAGAGCTTCAAGTTGTCCCACCAAACACAGTGCCTGTAAGTTAATGCAAAAAAAAAAAATAGCCTATATTTTTTTTTTTGTTTAGTTGGTTGGGTGGTAGTTAGTTGATTGGTTAGTTGGTTTTTTTTTTTTTTTTTTTTTGCTTTGTTTTAACGGTCTTAATATTGTTAATAAATGAACTTTTGCTAAAAAATCAATATAGCTATCACTCATTGAGAATATCTCATCCAATGTAAAATATAGTGGTTGGTTGGGTTTCATTTTTTAAACCCAGAACATCTAGGTAATTCTTATTTTGGGTTTAGCTGATCGGTTGTTTGTTTTGCGATGTTTAGTTTAATTGCCTCGGTGTCTACCTTTTCAGAAGTAAAAGTCTTTCTCCACTTCCTTTGGAGTTCAAGTTTTCTGACGTTTGTAATCATCGCCGTCAGTCATGACCCGTTGAAACTCTTCGTCGGTATCTTTCCATCCAGCAATGCTTTGCTTATTGTTAACTTTAATGAATGAAGTTTGGCGGTTGCCAAAGCAACAATTGCCGTATGTTTCTGAAGTTTGGGTGTAATCTTTTTTAATACTCCGCTAGCAATCACAGACACAGCGCCTAACCCTAAACCAACACTTCCTAAAGCTATAGACACCGGCGCACCTACTCCAGAAGCCAAAAAAGCAACACTAGACCCGGTACTCACACTTCCCACAACCGATGAGCTTGTAATCATGTAAGAGAGAGCATTCAAAGCTTTAGCATACTTTCTTCTGGTAACCCGATACTTATTTAAGTCGCTTTCTATTTCTTCTTCAAGTTCAGTCAGGTGCTTTAATCTAAACTTATGAGCCTGTTCGTCCATTTTTTTTTTTTCAAAAATTTAATTTGATTAATCTTGTAAATATTTTCTTATTAGCTCTTCTGACAGCACTTGATCAACAGAGTAAAAAACGCAATAAAATCAACATACTTAATAAAAATAAAATCAAGTACTGTCAGTTTGTCTTTGTCAACCTTAACAGTAACTTTGTCAGATGATGAGAAAGTGTTTACTTCATCCTCGTTTTTAGTAATGGCAATAACAAGCCTGAGAGGAGTGTCCAAGTTTTCTGATGTTAATTGTACACCCCTCGTTAAAGTATGTTCTGGTAAACTAGGAACAGGCTCACTTGGAGTGATTAATATAACAAAAAAACATCGTAATTTTGTTAGGCAGTGGGCCTTTTGGAAGAAACTCTAGGGTCACTGTGTCGGCCCCTACTTCAGCTAAGGACTTCTTTCTAGTTAGCACATACTCTTCTTCCGTATGGCTTTTATTTCTATCTGCTTTTTCTGTTGTGTTCCTGGGACGAGACTAACAAGAAGGGCTCCAGCGTTCAAAGCTTTCCTGAAATTGTTTTTCTTATCAAAGTATACATTGGGGCTTAGCAAGTCAAACTTTATATCCCAGTCAATCTCTGGGAGCAACGTCCAGTTATTGTCTCGTCTATAAAGTTTGTATTCATGTTTGCCGTAATCGTCTGCTGTTAGGTTTCGTATCTGTTCTAGTCTAGGATGTTGGAGCCGTTTCTTGTCTTCAATTATTATTCGTTTGTAAACACCATCATCGGTGTACTCAAATCAGTAAATATTTCCTGCCTCTCCTATTAAATCAAACTCGGCTGTGTCTGCTAGATCCTTTAGCTCTACTGCAACACATTTGGGAGCAAGCTCCACTTTTGATTCAGGCCCTCGAGACATTTTTTTATAATAAAAAATAAATAATTCATGCTAAGCAAATATACTGAACTGGGGGATCAGTCCGTAAGCATAGTTTAGCGTGTTTAGATTTTTCTAGCTGGTCTTTTATTGTTTTTTTAGTTCATCCTTGTCCCTGATTACATAGTTTTCTCGCAAACAGTCTTCAAAGCTGTCCTTGTCCTTAGTATAGAATAAGATGACTGTTTTTAACTGGGATCTAAAATCTGTTAAGACAGCATTGTATTTTTGAGTTAAAAGCCAAACAGAAACTAATGCGTGCCGGCCGCTGAAGGCCAGCTTAGACAGGGTTTTTCCTTTTTTTTAACAATGTCTCGTTCGGCCGAACAGTCATCAATAATAAACAGTGTTTCAGTTCCCTCAAATAGCTTATAATAATACTCTAAACAGTCGCTCAGGTTATCACTGGGGTCAACTAAAAATACATTGTCATCTGTCCAAACAAACTTTCTTCTCTTTGTAAGACTTATTATGCTTAATGGTTGTGCAGAATATAACAATGTGCTCGTAACAAACCTGTACACCGTTTGCAACAAATCAAGTACAAAGACTGTTTTCCCACATCCGGTAATCCCCACAAATAAGGAACAGTGGGGGTCTTTGGGCAAAAAGCTTAACCTGTCCATCTGTTTTTTTTAATAGGTTTTAATAGATTATATTTTCCAGTCTGTTTTCTACAATGTTTAATTGAGCATCACAGAGCACAAAAACGTGCATTTGCAACCTGCCATTATCCTCGGCTTCTTTGCTAATCTGTATGTTTATGCCGTCTGACCCGATTTTTCTTCCGCTTCCATGCAATCTGTTGTCATACGTTGATCTGAAGTCTAGCCAGAGGCCGTACTTTCTTGTTAGTTAGATAATCTTCGAGTCTTACATCATGAAGGTGAAGTTTCTTGCACACAAGATCGGCTGTAGGATGTGTTTGTCTTCCTCCAGCAAACAACTTTCTTACCTCATCGAAGTGTTGGTGAGGCAAGAGTCCGGCTGAAAACAGCTGAATGGGTTTGCCATCTACACTACAAGACAGGTGCTCAATTTTTGGATTATAAAACACTTCACTCTTTCTTTTGAAAGGGCTCTGTGACTTTTGTAAACAACAACAAGACGCCTTTTAATGACCTGAGAGAAATAGCTGAGTGCTATGTTCCAGACAGTGTCTTTCTTGTTTTTAATCTCTGTAATGTGGTGCACAACTCGTTCAAAATAAACAACCGTCTTATTTTTATACTGAGTTAAGACTGTTCTGGCCAGTTCGGGGTTAGTAACAACATCAAACTCAAGAGAGATGTCACTGACTGTGTATCTGGCTAAAGGGTCATCAGACAGAATGACAGAATCGCTGTCACTAAATCTTAATTCGTAAGCAAGTTTGTCTTTAAGTGCGCCCTGGTAGTATGGCTGATGAGTCTTTAACAGTTCAAAATCTAGAGGGATGCAAATCTGTTGCCAAATGCTTGAGCTACCGCCTCATCTTTGTTGTCAGACTCTGCATCCTCCGCATTCAGCCGGTGTTTAAGTCCGTTGGCGTCTTGGATGCCCTGGTAAACCTTGTCTTTTCTTTCTTCTGTAGGCAGCCATAGGTCAGCGTAGAGTGTAAAGATGTCTGCGTTGCTTAACGTAAAGACTTCTCGGCCCTCCAGTTTGATTTTTATTTCTTTAATGATGGCCCTGCCCAAGTTCGCAACAACACTGGCATTAGGGTCTGTTGAATTAATGTCTATTTTGAAGGATAGTTTAGTTGTGCCTGGCATTATAACATCATTATCGCCAAGATCAGGAAACCTGACTGTTAACAGCTGACCGGGTTGAACTGTTGATGGAGTATTTGTAACAAGCACGGTCTGCCTTATGCCCTTTACGCCCATGGGTTCTTTTGCTTTTCTGTATGGATCAAGATCGCAACCGTATGAGTTCATTTTTTTTATAAAATAAATAAAACATATTATAAATATGGATGAAGATTTTGATGCAATCGATCCCATTGAAGAAGAAGATGAAGAAAGAGAACCGAGTCCTTCATTGCGTGAAGAACTTGAAGAAGCAGCATCATCTGGAGTTATTGCAGAACTATTGCGAGCAAAAATTAACTCATTCTATAGAAGCATAGAGCTAGAGCCACCAGAAGATCCTAGCCCGTTTGATTTTAAGACAGATAAAAGTAATCATCTGTATATAAGAACTAGTAAAGGAGATTTTGTAAGAGTTACTACAAACCAGACCCAACCAAGTTTTTAAAACTAAGCACAATTAAACGAGATCTTCCTATTACTGACCAAAGGCGATTAAACCTTGTTGAAGATTTAAGCTCTGGGGCTGTTAGTGCTTTACAAAACTTAGAGAGAGAGGTGCCATCACAATCTGAATTGCAAAACATACCTCTTGAAGAATTAAGTAAAAGAGCAGATGACCTTATAGCAGAGATTGAAACGAGTTTTATGGAGACTGATGAGGAGACAGCACTAAAAACAATCGGTGATTCTCCGTTGCCCATGCGTGAGATTATGGGTCTTAATAAGGCTTTACAGACTATAAGAGGCGAACTAACAAGTAATATAGCAAAACTTGGTGAGCTGGATAGACAAATAGAAGAAGAAAAAAATAATCTGGCTGATGCGGATGACAACAATCTGGGACCAGAAGAAAAGGCTAGAATCCAGCAGAAAAATACAAGATTTAATGATAGAAAGGGCAGCCCGATTAGAAGCATTATCTAATAATAGAACACAGCTAGCATCACAAATAAGCAGAATCAGAGAAACTATAACAGAGTCCTTTACGAAAACACTACACTAGCAGAAAGAATAAGGACTCTGTTCAGAGAGCAGGGGATTACAATAGTTAGTATATTAACGGCTGTTGGGTTTGCCATCTCTACACTGGTTTATGCATTAACAGGCAGTGCACCAACAGCGGGGGCAGCGCCGCCTCCAACACCTCAACCTGGAAGAAGCTGGATTAGAAAACAATTGCATCATCTGGCAAACTTATTAAAGAAGTTAGCGGCTAAAGCAGCTGATGCTCTGCCGGTATAATAGGCAGTGTTGTTAGTTGGGTTTTTGTCTACTATAGGCAAAGTGGCTGGCTATATGGCTGACCATCTGTGGACTTTGGGGGTGCTGGCTATTGGATTAATTTTTAGTGAAGTAAAGTACAGACAGTCCGGTAAAAGTTAAAAACACAACAAGAAGAGCTGTCTTTTCACTAGTGTGTCTGTCAGGGTGAGGCACATTAACAGGTGGTGTTGGGTCGCTTTTGATGATGGTGCACTACTTTCTGATGGGCTGCTTTCTATAATAGGTGGAGTGCTACTGACAGGGGTTGGGTCGCTTTCTTCAGAGCTGGGCGCTTTTTTTAGAATGGATGGAGCAGGCCTTGTGTTTAAACTTTGATTGTGCCCTAAGTTTTGATCATCTCCGGCAATAAGGATTTCATTGTTATAGTTCTGTATGATACCAATCTGTAGTCTAAGGTCAGACGGCAACATATATAATCCATGGCCTACTACAAAATCAACCTTGGACCTAGCGTGTACAAGAACGTTCTGGTACCTTTCGATGCTGGAGGGCAAATCAACAGCAGAATTAATGGCGTCTTTCTAGATTGGCTAGAAACTGTTTTCTTGCGTCGAAGCCTGTAGACTGATCCACTATGCTAGATTTGGTCTGCGCTTGGGCTCCTAAGAGACACCAAACGTATGTCCTTATGGAGTCATTAAGTCTTTGAACTCCAGGCATCGTTAGACCTTCACTTTCATCTAAGATAAATGTTGCCCAGGCATTAGGATGTTTCTGTTCTATGGTTGCCAATCTAACCACAGAGTCTGGCTTAAACCCAGTGTGCCCAGGCCAATAATCATAATCATATACTCTTTTGGCGCCCCACAAAAATATAAGGTGCCAAGTCCATGGTTGCGGTCTAACTTTTGTCTAAAGTCGTCGAAGAGCCGATGTTAAATTCGTTGCAGATTCTTTCATATGCATTCTTGTCTATTTGGTTGTTAAATGGAGAGAAGGATTGGTCGTTGGGGAGGGGCGCTTGTAGCTCAGTTAGTATACGTCTGAACTGATAGTAAACATGAAAAGTGTAAACTGACCTTACTAAGAGATTGGGGTGAAATAAATGGTTTGCATATGAGACACCGCAGCCGGTAGTTGCGCGCAGTAAATTGCAAAATTTAGTTGATTCTGAAAACAAATTTATATGATGGGTTGTCCATCCATACATATGGCAATCTGTCATTTTTTATTGGAGGGTTTAAGTATTTTTGCAGGGGGTTTAAAAGCCTAATCTGAAAGCCATATGTTTCATCTACTGCAATGGTTAGGACGGTGAAGTCTAGCGACTTGGGGTTATAAAACGGTCCAGCATTGTAAGTGGCATCTTCATTATATTTAAAAGGATCCATTTTTAAATAGTTAATAATTGTATAAAATTTTTATTTTTTAAAAAAACATGTACATTTATATATCCAAGCAAAACGAGCGTGTGTTCTTAAAATATCCGATTGACAATAGAGACGGCCAGTATAGGGTGGCTCTTAGAGAGATCGGGTTTAAATTTAAGTGGGTTAATATATATGAAAGGGCTAAAAACAACTGGATAGATATTAAGGACGGAGAAGGCAATCAATTAAAACGTTTAACAATCCCCGATGGTTATTAAAACTTTTGTTCTTTAAAAGAAGTATTTAGCAAATTTAACATAAGGTTAGAAATTAATGAGGCAAATCTTACGATCACTATGTTTGTTCCCAAAGAAAAAGAAAAAAAAAAAGGGAGTACGTTTTGCCTAGAAGTCTTGCTAGAATTATGGGCTTTTTTAATATAAGAGAAACGTATCATATTAAACACATGATCTTTGTAGAATGGGGCATTTATGAATATAGAGGTAACAGACCGTCCGATTTTTTAATTAACCCATTGTTGTTTGTTAATTTGACTGAATTAAAAACTAACAGTAATTTGCATAACGGTCAGCCGTCTGAAGTATTAAGAGTAGTATCAACTAAAACAGGCTATTGCGATTATCAGTTAATTGAATTTAAAGACAAACAGTTTAAAGAATTAACTGAGGATCAAATAAATTCATTGTGTGTAAAAATAACTAACCAAGACGGAAGATTGGTTGGTGTTGTTCTGATTTAATGATAGTGCTGGAAATAGGTGAGTATACTAGAAGAATGTTAGAGAGAAGGTAAATATGCCGGCTCTAGCTCAGCTAGTGTTATTTTGGCCGAAACCCCCCCCCGTTTTAACATATTAAAGATCATCAAGAATTGGGTGTTTTTAGAAAAAAAAACTTAATTTTGGTAATGAATGGATAAGGTTATATGTGAAAAAGGGGGGGGGGGGGGGGGGGGGGGATAAGGTCAATATACTAGCTCTAGCTCATGAGTGTTAATAAAGCAAAAAAAGCCCCCGTTTTAAACATCAAAAAGTGTGTTTTCATAAAAATGCTTAAAATTGGGCAAAATTGGGCAAAATTGGATGAAGTTAGATGTCAGGGTCTATGTCTGTGGCTTAAGAGTTGTAACGTTGTCGTTGTTGTACGTCTGTCGGGTCAACGAGAACCACTTCAGTCATCTTAGAGCTGAGGGGGGGGGGGGGGGGGGGGGGGGGGGGGGAGGGGGGTTGGTTTTGGGACGCAGTTGCCTGACCAAGCCGATGTGTGCACAGAATGTGCAGTAACAGCTTGGACAGGGAATGCGGGAGACCTGCTATTGCTTGCTGGCGCATCATCATCAAAGTCGTCGCACACAGTGAGTGGCAGGTGAGCAAGGCAGTCCTGAAGGTTGACAGATGATTAAGCGCCATACAGTGAGTAGCAAAATACCACTGCTCACCTTACAGCCCCTCCACATCGTACTGCTTGAGAGGCTTGATATCCTTCCGAACCATCAACCCTATCAATGTTGCTCATACCTGTCCGTTATGCTGTCAGCAGTACACTGAAAATTTTGAATTGTGGATCTATACATGTTAGCTTATATCGTACGTAGATATTGTATGGCTTACTTCCCTTCCAATCCTTGGCAAAAAGGTGCAGATTTTCGCTGATGTCGATTTACTAAAAAAAAAAAAAAAAAAAAAAAAAAAAAAAAAAAAGTCGTAATTCATGAATTCAAAACGCGAAGAAGGTTATATCTAAAGAATTGCACATATGTGAGCATAACCTGAATCGCATCGGTCTGCACAAAATCAACTGAGCGGAGGAACGCGGTACTTTTTGCCAGGGTTTGCCAACATTCTGAAAACGCGCATGGTGCATTTCTAATTTTTTCTTGGCAAAAGGTACGATTCTACAATCGGTAGGCAATGTTGGAATTCTGAAAAATGCCTAGCTTATTCTAAAATTGCCCACCAGTCCTGGAGTGTTCACTATGGTACCAGTGCTAGCTTTTGTCAGACCCCAGTCAACCATAGCCTTGGTTAATCCACGTCATCAGAATTTGTCGTAGCTTCCCTAACGTGCTAATTACAGTTGGCGGAATGCTAGTGAAAGCCAATATTGACTCTAGAAAAGAAAGACAGGAATCTTCTTCAGGAAACGTTCTGATCTGAAGAAGACCAAAGAGGTCGAAACGCGACCTGTTTTGTCTTATTTTTGTTTGCCCCTTTGTTCAGCGGAATAACAACATTTTGACATCTTTTTGCCAAGGACGTTAAAACTCCCTCGGCGAATAACACAGTACTCCAGAAACATAAGAATCAATGGGACCTACACAAACGAGACGCATGCACAAACGTGTCTCAACTTACATGGGACTGACATAAACCTCAAAAGTCGAAATCCCCCAAAGAAAGCCACTTCCTCAGACCACAGGACATGTAGCGCACCATCATGTCCCACTCTCTCTCCGTGTTCAGACTGGACAAAGTCCCTCCTCGTCGGATACACTCCATGGCAGTTTCATTCCGCACCGTCATCGTGGGTGTACGAACAACTTGGTGACAGCTGTCGGTCAGCCATAGATGACCCACGTCACACAGTTCAGCATTGGTGTAAGGACAGAGCTCTTCGTCCTCCCCACGAAGACAGTTCCACCTGTTGTTACAAGGAAAGTGGCCGGCAAACTCCTTCCAGAAAGGCACGGAACAGTTCCAGATATTTACCTTATCGTAGAAATCGTCTTCGCCGAATCGGTTCATAGTCAGTCTGACGTCTTCGCTCACCTTCTTCAGAAGCCGTGACGAAGGATGCACGGTGAACTTCATCCGGAAGCCCAAGTCAAGCTCCTCGTTGGTGGACCCTGTCACGAAATGTAAGTGTACACCCCGGGTGTGGATGGTCGGTTGGGGTGGATCCTTGATGCACGTGAACTGATTCTTCAGCTGCATTGACTCGTGGCGGCCTTCGTACAGTGTCAGCGTGGTCCCGGACCTGCAGCTTGACAGCCAAAGTTTTGGGAAGCTGACCATGACTGCGGAACCGTTCGGGACCTCCAGGGCTGCCCAGCTGTCCAGACCAGTGGGGTGAGGTGTGGCCAATCCCACAGGGGAGACTGGATATAGCCTGGAAAGATTGGTGCCAAAAGTAGACAACACGTACATCGCTTGTCTTGTCACACTTATCGTCTGGGGTAAAAAAGAAATAAAGGAATACAGGCGTTTTCATATATTGAAAACATACTTGTGCATATATTCTCTCTCCCTCTCTCTCTCCGTCACACACACACACACACACACACACACACACACACACACACACACACACACACACACACACACACACACACACCACACACACACACACACGCACGCACGCACGCACACACACACACACACGCACACACACACACACACATTATTCACATACACACACACACAAACACACGCGCACGCGGGCGCGAGCTCTTACACACACACACACACACACACGCGCGCGCGCGACACACACACACACACACACACACACACACACACACACACACACACACACACACGTGCGCACGCACGCACGCACGCACACGCACACACACACACACACACACACACACACACACACACACACACACACACACACACACACACTGACACTGACGCTAGTATTCAAGCATGCAAGCGCACGGACGCACACACTTGCCGGCACACATGCACAGCGTACTGTTATGTCATGAATACTGTAACCTTTATTCCTTGTTTCAATTTTGTTTCTTTCCGGTGAAAGTGGTGTGAATGTGTCAGCACACCAAACATCAGTATGTGAGCTCATCACAATGAGCTGTGTGTGTATTTCCTGACCTATACTGAGAGTTGCACGAACAACAGCAGCGCCAGCCAGACTAAGACCTGTCTGGAATGACAGAAACATCACAATCGGTTCCAAGATCAGACGGTTGCGCTCCATGGTCATTGCCATATTTCTCTATGCCTGTGAAACGTGGACTCTGACAGCTGAACTTGAAAGAAGGCTTCAGACATTAGAGATGAGATACTTCTGCAAGATCCCTTGGCATCTCATACAAAGACCACATGACCAACTTGGAGGTCCGGACCAGAGTAAGGCAAGCCATTGGGCCATACGAAGACCTGTTGTCCACAGAGTAAAGAAGGACAATGAGATGGTATGGTCATGTATCAAGTTTTCTGTGGCGCCTCAACGGTCTTCAAGACTCAGGATAGGTGATAGATGATTGGTGACAAGTGATAGATGACAAGTCATAGGTGACAAGTGATAGGTGATAGGTGACAAGTGATAGGTGACAAGTGATAGGTGATAGGTGACAACATAGGTGACAGTGATAGATGATTGGTGACAGTGAGTGATAGATGACAAGTGATAGGTGACAAGTGATAGGTGACAGTGATAGAGATAGGTGACAAGTGATAGGTGACAAGTGATAGGTGATAGGTGACAAGTGATAGGTGACAAGTGATAGGTGATAGATGACCAGTGTGATAGGTGATAGATGACCAGTAATAGGTTACAAGTGATAGGTGATAGATGACCAGTGATAGGTGATAGATGACCAGTGTGATAGGTGACAAGTGATAGGTGATAGGTGACAAGTGATAGGTGACAGGTGACAAGTGATAGGTGATAGATGACCCAGTGATAGGTGATAGATGACAGTGTGATAGGTGACAAGTGATAGGTGATAGATGACAAGTGATAGGTGATAGATGACAAGTGATAGGTGACAAGTGATAGGTGACAAGTGATAGGTGACAAGTGATAGGTGATGATAGATGACCAGTGATAGGTGACAAGTGATAGGTGACAAGTGATAGATAGGTGACACAAGTAAAAAGTGATAGGTGATAGGTGACAAGTGATAGATGATAGATGATAGGTGAGAGTTCAATCATTTTAAATGAGCTGTGTGTGTATTTTTCTAACCAATGTTGAGAATTCAATCTGTCTTGATCATCTCTGTGCGCTTTTGAACCTATGCTGATAGTGGACTCCTACGGGATGACAACGCTGATGTGGTACTTGCGGTCAGCTGAGCTATAAACAGCATTAACTGAACTGAATCGAGTCGGGAGAGGGGACCAAGGCCACTGGGCGTGGTACAGGGGTCNGTTTGCGGTCAGCTGAGCTATAAACAGCATTAACTGAACTGAATCGAGTCGGGAAAGAGGGGACCAAGGCCACTGGGCGTGGTACAGGGGTCTGCGTCGCACGTTGTGTGGACAGCCAGTGTGCAGTGTCCAGTCCATCATGTTCTACGGCGTCAAACCTGGCCAGAGGGTGCAGAACTGCAGATGCAGCTTTGGGGCAGCCGTCAAGACCTCGAGAAGACTGTGGGTTTCATCGTGGAGACAGGATTGAAGACCTGACGCAACCCCTTTCCCCACCCCCCCCCCCCCCCCCCCCCCCCCCCCCCCCCCCCCCAAAAAAAAAAAAAAAAAAAAAAATCGAACGCAGAAGTGTTGAGAACCCTAATCTACCACCCCCATCACCCATCTTCCTTCTTCTTTCTTCTCCCTCCATCCCCTTCACCTCCCTATCCCCCTACCCGTCCCCCCTCCACCCCGTCCCACCAGCCCCTTTCCCTTCCCACTATAATAACAAGCACACAAAAAAAAAAACTAACTAACCTGAATGATTCGACTGACGACGAACATCCAGCTGAGGTTGCTGTGACAATGCCACAAAGGTGATGTTCATTACAGTAGAGTAGGACCTGGTCGATGCATTAAAAAAGAACGTCACGGTCACATCGTGAGTCATGCTGAAAGCATACGGAGGATTTTTTGACATAAACAGCGAGATGGTATGTGGATTCTGCTCCACAGGCCGTGACGGCCTCACTTCATGGATCCTGACATGCAGGTCATAATGCTGTACCTGGGAGGAAGGTCAAACCGCAGGACGCTGGATGGAGGCGCTAGCAGACGGACCCGGCATTCGCCTGTGTCTCACCTGTGAGAGGAGCTGTTGATGTGGATGATTCCCGATCGGACGTAGAACTGCAGAGAGAGGGAACGGCTGAGGCAGTCCATGACGAGGTCAGTCTTAAGGTCAAGGTTTCTGTAGCTCGGGGTCACGTTCATCGTGGTGCTAGTTGTGCTTTTCCTGTGGGAAGGAAAAAGGTACGTTTTAAATAACGATAGCGTGAAATAGTGTGGGATAGCTAATCACAGCATAGCACATGCATAGCGTACCGAGGCTTCTGTCCATCACATACTACTAGACTGCCCAATTTTAACAGGGCGATACAAATTAAAAGGTATAAATACTGCATATGTTGAAAACCATTCACCATATCTTATGTGACACGTGTATTACGACATCGCACACGTTCTTGCCCAGTCAGAGTTGGGCAGTTCTTTCCCTTGAATGTTGTAACCAGAATTTACGTAAAATGGATTATCGAAGTTTATATCAACAGTCTATTTTAATATTCGATGATAACCTTACTCACGGTTAGTTATAACAATAGCAAAAAAACTTTATTCCGTTTTATTTACGTTTAGAGAAGAGTTTGCAATAATCTGATCAATAATGTGAACAGACCATGGATGTGTTTTTTCCTCGCCAGACGATGTAAAAAACGGGTATGGGTCAAAGAGCAGTTACTCCCCTTGCATTGTATTAAACTGACTGAACTGTCCTGGATCAGCTGTTTGATCCTGATCCATCACACGGATCCATCCGATCATGTCAAGGGTTTGTTCGTAGATCGCATTCCTTTTCTTAAGTTTGATTAAGATCACTTTTGATTAAGATCACTTCCGTGGTGTAAGTGTGTGTGTGTGTGTGTGTGTGTGTGTGTGTGTGTGTGTGTGTGTGTGTGTGTGTGTGTGTGTGACCAACCAACAGCCGACGGCAAAGATGTAACATCCTTGTTTGAGGCACAGAGATGTAGAGTCTCTCTCTCTCTCTCTCTCTCTCTCTCTCTCTCTCTCTCTCTCTCTCTCTCTCACACACACACACACACACACACACACACACACGCACACACGCACACACACGCACACACGCACACGCACGCACGCACGCACGCACACACGCACACACGCACGCACGCACACACACACACACACACACACACACACACACAACTACAACATACACTACCCGTGCATAACGATGATGATTATGCAAACAGGCCGATAGGTACAAATATAAATAGACAGATAAATATATAGATAGACCGACAGATAGATAGATAGACACATTGATACGTAGACAGATAAACAGACTTCAGACTGTGGTCAAAACTCACTCACTCGGTCAGTCCTGCGGAACTCCCATGAGTCTGTAGATGGTGATGATCAGTCCAACAATGGCCACCAGAACAACGGCCCACAAACAAGACGTGCCTTTCGCCATGGCAAAACTAGTTCACATCATTATGGTAGACCGATGTGGACTTCAAACCGCCAATGTAGCTTACTACTTTCTGTTATTTTACAGATCTTGGTTGCTACTCCCTAGAAAATGACATGCGTAAAACTTACTACT
>JADBJO010018315.1:0-27500 GCA_016801955.1 Conus betulinus | reverse complement strand
TGTGTGTGTGTGTGTGCATTTCAGTGAAGGCTTTAGTCATTGTCAGTGTGTGCTAAGCATTTAGTGTTTAGTGTTTGTGTGTGTGTGTGTGCTAAGCATTTCAGTGAAGGCTTTAGTGTTTGTGTTGTGTGTGTAAGCATTTCAGTGAAGGCTTTAGTGTTTTGTGTTGTGTGTGCTAAGCATTTCAGTGAAGGCTTTAGTGTTTGTGTTGTGTGCATTTCAGTGAAGCATTTCAGTGAAGGCTTTTCAGTGAAGGCTTTAGTTTGTGTGTGTGTGCTAGGCATTTCAGTGAAGGCTTCATTTGTAGCCTAACAGTAGACTCTGTAACAAGGTCACTATAAATCCAAAATGAACTGACACTGACTATCCATCTTTTTCTTCCAAAGTGTCCGTCATATTTGTCAAGGGATCCGTCAGCCAAAATTGAGAAGAAGCGCACACGACAGCGTGCCGAAGCATTCTGGGGGATGGAAACTGACAACATCACACTTTTTTGTGCGACTTCAAATCAGAATGTACAGACAGAGTGACCAGTAAATGATGCACAGTACCACCACTGACACTAGTGATGGCAGCACAGACCAGTCTTCTTGGAGTTTCTACAGGGTTGTACATGGCAGCACAGACCGGTCTTATTGGAGTTTCTACAGGGTTGTACATGGCAGCACAGACCGGTCTTATTGGAGTTTCTACAGGGTTGTACATGGCAGCACAGACCAGTCTTATTGGAGTTTTCTACAGGGTTGTACATGGCAGCACAGACCAGTCTTTTTGGAGTTTTTCTACAGGTTGAGGACTGTTTCAGTCAACGCAGCGCCCTCCTTTGGGATCCCAACTTCACCCAAACTCTCAGATCTCCCCCCCCCCCCCCCCCCCCCCCCCCCCTCCCCCTCCATCCCTCCCTGGTCTGGCCGTCCGTCCCTGAGTTCAAGAACTGCTTTCCGTCCACAAGCAGGTGTCGTTTTGACAATGTATTGAGCTTAGTACATTACATCCATAAACAACAAATATTCAACTGAATTGGATTGCACAAGGAACGGGAAAAAACACCGTCTAAACGACCATTTAAAGAAAACAGCAGACTGGCCTGCAATCGTAACTCCGAAAAACACACACGACCTCGGCGAGACCCCGCGTTCTTTCCGTCTAACAGAGATCTTATTTTTGACATATCTCTGTTCATCTAGAACGATAACAACTCTACAGGAAAGAAGAGCTACACCTCACAGTTTATTTGACTGAAGATATGACTAATGCATATCTACCTTGATTTCCGTGCACTTTTACAGGTATGTTTACGTGCCCTGTCTGCCCAGGGATATAACGTCCCCGAGTCTCGTTCCATGCGTAAAGCGCCGTGCCGTACAGTGCTCGCCCTGCTCGAAAGCTACCAGTCTGACTGTCGTCACAACAGTGACGTGCCGTACAGTGCTCGCCCTGCTCGAAAGCTACCGAAAGCTACCAGTGACTGTCGCTCACAATGACGTGCCGACAGTAGTCGCCCTGCTCGAAAGCTACCAGTCTGACTGTCGCTCACAATGACGTGCCCTACAGTAGTCGCCCTGCTCGAAAGCTACCAGTCTGACAATGACGTGCGCTCACAATGCTCGAAAGCTGCCTGACTGTCGCTCACAATGACGTGCCGTACAGTACTCGCCCTGCTCGAAAGCTACCAGTCTGACTGTCGCTCACAATGACGGGCCAACATTTGCTGTGTGATTCGGTTTGGGGGTTTCAGTCTGTCTAGGTGCTTGTACAATGAATTAATTATCAGTCTGTCCAGCCTGTCTCTGTTCCTTTCTCTGTCTTGCTTGTTCCTCTCTCTGTCTGTCTTCTCCTGACCTCTCTGAGTCCTCTGTGAGTGAGTGATACAAGAGAGAGAGAGAGAGAGAGAGAGAGAGAGAGAGAGAGAGAGAGAGAGAGAGAGAGAGAGAGAGAGAGAGTGTTGTAAATGTAAAAAAAAAAATTAAGCAGGAACTGTAAAAACTGTATCACTCCTAAGTCTTAACAACAACAACGACAGTACTGTTAGCTGACACAGGTCAGAAAGTGTTCTGATTATGAAGCCTCATCTGAAGACAATGGAAACACTAAATCATCACCCTTCCCACATAAAGCTCTGTGAACTTTGCTTTCTATTTTAACACACATCTCTCTCTCTCTCTCTCTCTCTCTCTCTCTCTCTCTCTCTCTCTCTCTCTCTCTCTCTGTGTCTGTGTGTGTGTGTGTGTGTGTGTGTGTGTGTGTGTGTGGTGTGGTGGTGGTGGTGTGTGTGTGTGTGTGTGTGTGTGTGTGTGTGTGTGTGTGTGTGTGTGTGTGTGTGTGTGTGTGTGTGTGTGTGTGTGTGTGTGTGTGTGTGTGTGTGTGTGTGTGTGTGTGTGTGTGTGTGTGTGAGTGTGTGTGAGAGAGAGAGAGAGAGAGAGAGAGAGAGAGAGAGAGAGAGAGACAGACAGACAGACAGACAGACAGAGAGGTGGGGGGGGGGGAGGGGGTGTCTGGGCAGGCACACATGTACACGCTAACACAGACATCATAGGGAGGGGGAGGAGCGGGAAGAGGAGGTGAGGAGGGAGAGGGGAAGGAGCGAGGACAGAGATCAGTGGGAAGAGGGAGGACGTGCAAGGCATTAGGACTGAAGATCAGTGGGAAGAGGGAGGACGTGCAAGGCATTAGGACTGAAGATCAGTGGGGAGGGGAGGACGTGCAAGGCATTAGGACTGAAGATCAGTGGGGAGAGGGGAGGACGTTCAAGGCATTAGGACTGAAGATCAGGGGGAGGGAGGACGTGCAAGGCATTAGGACTGAAGATCAGTGGGAGAGGGAGGACGTGCAAGGCATTAGGACTGAAGATCAGTGGGGAAGAGGGAGGAGGAAGGCATGGACTGAGGACGTGTGGCTGTGTACTGTGTTCACATCATGAAGCGCTTCAACGGGTCGGAAAGAGCTCTAGCGCTTCAACGGGTCGGAAAGAGCTCTAGAAATAAGTCGTTGCAAATAGTAGTTGTCGTAGCAGAGCAGAAGAAGAAGTAGTAGTAGTAGTAGTAGTAGTAGCAGCAGCAGCAGTAGTAGTAGTAGTAGTAGTAGTAGTATAGTAGTAGTGGTGGTGGTGGTGGTGGTGGTGGTGGTTTTTTGTTGTTGTAGTGTAGTTGTGTTACCACACCAACAATCAGAAACGATTATTGCTCATCGAGGTTGTCCTGTCGACCATTGTGTCTGGCGGTGCGTTTTACTGAACGCAAACAATGCGCGACATTTTAGGACTTTCTTTGTTTCTACCACACAAAAAGCTGGATTTGACAAAAAGGACATGTAAGGACCTTCTTTGTTTCTACCACACACAAAAAGGACATGTTGAACCTTACAAAAAAAAAGGACATGTAAGGACTCTTCTTTGTTTGTACCACACACAAAAAGCTGGATCTGACGAAAGGACATGTAAGGACTCTCTTTGTTTCTACCACACAAATGTTGGACCTGACAAAAAGGACATGTAAGGACTTTCTTTGTTTCTTTCTACCATACAAATGTTGAACCTGACAAAAAGGAGCATACGTCCCTCTGTCCAGAAGGTGTTCAAGGCTACAACCCCACTGCACATGTTCGTAGTCAGTGGACTATGTCGCAAGTTACAACGAGCGCTCTGTAGTCACATGGTCAGAGCGGTTGCTGTTGTTTGTTGTTTGTTGTTGCTGTGTTGTTGTTGCTGTTGTTGTTGTCGTTGTTCTTTCTCTTAAAGATTTGTGAGTTGACTTCAACGCGGTGACATGGCCCTTAGCAGTCGGCTGGGCTCTAAGCAACACTGCTCTACCTGAATGGCGAGGCAACGGGAACAGCCTCAGCACGTAATCCTGCTCTCTAACGAATACAGGCAGGGCTTGTGAGGGTGCGACTACCGTCTGAACCCTCCACTCCTCCTTCACCCCCCCCATTCCTCACACCACCCTCCCCTCCCTCCTCTCATCCCCTTTCGCCTCCTTCCATACGCACCCCCTTACTTCCCCCCACCTCGCACCCCCCCCCCTACACACACACACACCCACACACACACACACACACCACACACCACCTGCTGGTGTGATGATGACATAGGGGAACGCTAAACAGCAATCGAGGAACAAGTTCTTCTTCGTTCACTCAGATAGCAACCCCAGAGGCACTGACGAGGGCTGCAGTACGGCGGAGGCCCTCCAGTGATCCACAAAGCTTTTCCCTCATCGGTGTGTTGGCAGGCCAGGTCTCTGCCCTCAGCTTTTCATGTGTGGGACAGTCCTGCAGGAAGTGCTCCACTGTCATTGGGGCTGTACCGCATGGGCAACTTGCAGACTCGCCAGTGTGGAATTTTGTGAAGATGTGATGTCTCAGTTTGGAGTGCCCTGTCCTCAGTCTCACAATGTTCACTTGGTCTGATCTGGGCAGCAGGAAGTATGCATCCTCTTGTTGAAGTCTGGGTGCTGCTCAGGCCATCTTCATTTTTAGTTTTTTCTTTTAATCTGATATGTTCAGTCAAACTGGTGACGTGGAACACATGAACAGTGGCAGGTGGCAGTACAGGCTTAATAGACAACGTGCTTTTGTACACATTATTATTGGACATCATGTGATCATTTCTTTGCCCGATTAGTATATACATTGGTATTGGACATCATGTGATCATTTCTTTGCCGGATTAGTATATCCATTGGTACTGGACATCGTGTGATCATTTCTTTGCCGGATTAGTATAATACATTCTTGTGTTTTGCTCTGTTTTATTTTCCTTTCTTTTCTTTATCAAATGAGAGATCCATCACGCTCGCTCTCTTCCCTTCTCCCTCTCTCTCTCTCTCTCTCTCGACTCTGAATCGTGTTCACATGGCAAGCAGCAGCACAATTTTTGAGCTCCGTTAAAAATACATTTTTTTTTGTTAATTAGAGTGTTTTATTCACGCCTACTGACAATGCAATTGGAATACAGGACCACAGATCGGCTATTGGCATTTTTGTGCCAAGTTTGTTGAAATTATTGAAAAGAAAAGTCGATCTTTGCGAAAAGAATTCGAGGTTTCAAAATCTTCAACTTCGCTGGCCATTTTACTGTCACAACACTCTTTGCTTATCTCGTGATGTCGGGCATCGAGCTCAACCCTGGCCCAGTGACCGGACGGAGCGTAAACAGCAAAACTGAGCACGATCAGAACGCACGAGATGGACACGGAACAGTCTCCTCTGAAACAACTTATACGGCCAGTGCAAACACTGACAGAATCTGTGAACAGAACTGAAGGCCGACTGGAAACAAATCAGAACATTTTATCAAAAAAGATAGCAGAAGTGGAGACTAAAATTGAAACCCGCTTAGACGAACTGTTTGAACAACAAAGAATAATTGTAGATGATGTGGATGCAATTTTCGATCATTATGAAAGACTTGAAGAAAACCTAGAGTCATGTCAAACACTGGTAGAAAAGCTTGAAGACAAAATTGATGATCTCGAAAATCGATCCCGACGAAACAACCTGATTTTTGGTGGTCTTCTAATGGATGGAAAAGAATCCTGGGAACAGTGTGAAAGTAAAGTGCGCTGTGTCATTAAAGAAAAAATGAAAATCAAGAAAGATGTAGGGATTGAACGAGCCCATCCCGTGGGGAAAACAGGGGTGATTGAAAGTTCTATCTTCCAAAGATCGGGATCTAGTGATGTCACGGGCCGGGTATTTGAAAGGAAGTGACCCCCCTCTGTATGTGAGAGAAGATGTGTCAGAGAAGGTCCGCAATACACAGAAAGGTCTGTTGGCACTCAGGAAAGAAATGCGGGACAACAACAAGAAGGTGGTGATCAGACATGATAAGCTTCGAACAGAAGAAGGGGTGTTTACCTTTGACTTGAAAAAAAAAATGAAATCGTGAAGCTCGACAGCACCGCCCCACTCTCACCACGCACGGGAAGATATGCAACCCACCCCACAGATCGCAACAGAGGCGCAGCAGCGGCAGGCGTGCCGGGAAAGGCAGGCGATGGATCAACCATCTCCGGCAGTGGACACGACAGCACGATGTCCGCTGATGACAGCACGGCCACAGACCAGCACACAACTGCTCAAGAAGTGGACGACAGGCTGTACTCGACTGTGGTAAGAGAGGACACAACACAGAGGACGGGGAGGACTACACCAGGGCCAGGCGTCATCACGACCAGTGTCAAAACAGGGCGGGGCTCATGGTTCCCGGCTCAAAGGACTTCGATCTCGCCCCCCCCCCGCGCCGCGCAACGACAGGCAAAGCCCAGGTGTTCCAAGCATCGGGAATGGTCGGGACAGCAGGAAAGATTCCCGATGGTCCACCTCAAGAAAATAGGGGTGTGGCCAGTGCCCACAGACAATCAGTGAAGGTAGGAAACTGAATGTGCTTACATGGAATGTGGAAGGGTTTCTTCATCAGCTAGATTCGAATGATTTTATAAACTTTCTGAAAATGTTCGACATTTTTGTGTCTCACAGAAACTTTTGCAGATTTTCACTTCCAATCAGATACATTTTTGACTATCGTTTTATTTTCTCTTTTGCCAAAAAATTAACTCATAGGGGAAGAAAATGGGGGGGGGGTGGGGGGGGGGGGGGGGGGGGGGGGGTTTGTTGGTTACAAAAGAATATTGAGCAATTCAATAAATGTGATCAAACTCGACCACGAAAATTTAGTTTGTTTGTGGATAGATAAATGTTGTGTTTGGCACACCCAAGGACATAATGTTCATAGGAACGTACATTCCTCCGAGTGATTCAAATGCATATAACATTCTACAGAGTGGATTTGGAATTGAAGGCCTTGAAAGTTGTATGAATACCCTGTACGAAAGGTTTGAAGACTTCTACTTGCTAATCTGTGGTGACTTAAATGCACGAACAGCCAGTCTGAATGGTTTGACCAATGTGGACGTTGACCCTATTTGGCAAAATGATGAAATATTTGTGTCAAGAGGTTCCCAAGATTCAACGGTTAATTTATTTGGATCTCAGCTAATAGAATTTTGCAGTATGTTTCAATGTTCTATTCTTAATGGAATGTGTGAGAAAAATTTTAATGACGGCTTTACGTACATTTGTCGCACAGGGGGCAGTGTTATTGACTACTTTATCGTATCTAATGAATTGCTTGAATGCGATTTTGTTTGTTCTTTTAAGATAATTGATAAGGTCGAGTCTACTCATTTGCCAATTTCAGCCGCGTTTGGTAACGGTATCAGTACCTGTGCGGAAAACAAAAAAAGATAGACAGGGTGCTTGGAAAGAAAAGTTATGTTGGGCAAAGGAGAAGGAAGAGGAGTTCTTGGTCAAATTTTTTTCTCCTGAGACAGGCGCAGAGCTTCACGAAGCCTTTAATGAAATTGATACAAACACTGAGTCAGCTTTGGCCAGATTTGTAGGATGTCTGTTGAATGCTTCATCTTGTATGAAAAAGCGGGTCAGAACAGGTATCGAACTTGAAAACAAAGGGGCCCCTTGGTTTGATAAAGAATGCAAAGTTGCTAAACAAAAAGCTCGTAAACTCTTAAATGTATACAGAAAGTCAGTGAAAACAAAGAAAAAGTATTCCAGTGTAAATGAATCACAAAGAAATGATGAAGTAGAGAGTGAAAACGAAGTAGAGAGTGAAATCGGTAACAATGAGCACGAAGGTACAGCAATCGTGAATGGTAATCTCGTTGCCTTTGTAGAAGCAAGGAAAGTGTACCGACAATTAAAACAGGCCAAAAAAATCAGCTTTTAAAAGGGAAAGAGCGAATAGATTGAATAACGCTATTCATGACGCTAGATCATTCTGGTCGGAAATAAGATCAAATACATGTAAACAAAAAAAGAAGACAGGTGAAAACATAACGTTACAGCAATGGTATCAACATTTTACAGCTGTCTTTAGGACTGAAGAGTCGGAGGGGCAAAATTTTATGGTCAACGGGTCTTTTTGACGAAGACATAGCTGATGAACTAAATGTTCCTATTACTGAGGGAGAAGTGGGAAAGGCTATTTCTGGGTTAAAGAATGGCAAAGCGTGTGGTTGTGATGAAATAACTGCAGAAATGCTAAAGGTTTCAGGATTGAAAACAGTTTCTTTCTTGACTTTTCTATTCAATAAAGTTTTTAAAAATGGTGAATTTCCAGCACAGTGGTCACAATCAATAATAGTACCCATTTTTAAGAAGGGCAATACAGATGAGCCCGATAATTACAGGGGTATTTCTTTGCTAAGTGTCGTCAGTAAAATCTATACAAGTATACTCAAAAGTCGACTTACAAAGTGGATGGATGTAAATAAAAAAAAATCGTCGAAGAGCAAGCATGTTTTCGAAAATCATATTCAACTGTAGATCACATTTATACGCTAGCTTCTGTTATGAGAAAAAACATCCACAAAAAAAGGCGAAAAACTTACGTAGCCTTCATAGATTTAAAGAAGGCTTTCGATTCAGTCCATCGTGTTTCCCTCTTTGAAACTCTCGGAAGAGCAGGTCTGCCTGGTCCATTTTTTAAAGCTCTAAAGGCCATATATTCCTCAGTTGTATCCTGTGTTCGTGTAAACGAAATGATGACCGATTTGTTTGAATATCCTGTTGGTGTCAGACAGGGTTGCAAACTGAGTCCAGCCCTTTTCTCTCTGTTTATAAACGAAAATAGCAATAGCCATGGAAGAAGTCGGAAAACATGGAATCCAGTTACAGCCTGGTTTGACTGAATTGCTCATGTTATTGTTTGCAGATGATTTAGCTCTTTTATCAAGAACGCCAGCAGGGCTACAAAATCAATTAAGACATCTCAGTGCTCTTTGCAAGGATAGGTTCTTAGAAATAACATAGATAAATCTAAAGTTATGGTATTCAGAAAAGGGGGCTATTTGGGTAGAAATGAAAAATGGTTTCTGGATGGAGAAGAGCTGGAGGTTGTAAACAGTTATACTTATCTAGGTTTCACATTTACCACAAGGTTAAGTTTTGCGCAAGGGGTCAGGAACATAGCAAACAAAGGGAAAGAAAGCAGTCTGTGATTGTGCTCGAGTGCTTCTCAAACTCAGCGAAATTTCAAGGCAGACGTACTTTAAAATCTTTGATGCGCAGATACAACCAATCTTGTTGTATGGGTCAGAATCTGGGGTTTTGATGCCATAGAAGCGATCGAAAAGGTACACACGCAGGCGTGTAAGCGATTTTTTAGTGTCTCCTGCCAAATCCCAAATAAATGTATGTATGGACAGTTAGGCAGATATCCTTTACACGTCAGTTTCATGCTTGAGAGCAGTCAGGTATTGGTTGAAGCTACTCCATATGGATACTAACAGACTGCCCAAACAGGCCTATTTAATGCAACTTAGTATGGAAGAAAATGGAAAATCATGTTGGGCATCCAAGCTAAGAGATATCCTCCAGCACTGCGGGTTGGGTTACGCTTGGCTAAATAAAGGTGTTGGAAATGAGCGATCTTTTCTGTCATTACTAAGAGGGCGTCTTATAGCAAACTTCATTGAGGACTGGTCAACTACTGTTAACAGCAGCGACAGATTCTCTCTGTACTGTTCTTTCAAGACAAATTTCATTCATGAACCCATACATTGATAATTTGCGAATTAAGCATTTTAGAGATATCATTGCTAAATTGAGAATAGGTATCCTCCCGTTAAATGCCAATATTTTCCGATATAATCAAAAAAGTACCACAGGTTTACTGTGCAGTTTTTGTAAAACCGAGATAGAAAATGAAATTCATTTTGTTTGTAACTGTCCATGCTACAAAGAAATACGGCTCAAATACCTTGGCTAAACCAAATAAATGACAACTTATTTGGTGATTTAATGAAATGTACTGATGTCCTATCAGCGCAAAACATTGCTCAGTTTTGTGCAGTACGCCATCAAAAAGCGTGAAATATTGGTTGAAATTATGAGTTGACTTGGTATGGTCAAGCCTGTTACCTGAAAAATTGTTACATTAATTGTGGGCCATTGGCCCAAATCGAAATACAGTGTGTGGGGAAGGGGAAGGGGAGATAGGGAAGGGTGAGAGGATGTGCGAGGATGGGTGTTCTGAGTGCACATGGGTAGTTCTGAGGATGTAAGGTCAGGAAGAGTGGGGATGGGGTGGTGGTAAACAGTGTGTGTGGGGGGGGGGGGGGGGGGGGGGAAGGGAGGAAGAGAGCTGAGTGTATTTCTCGTGAGTTCAGTTATAATCATGCCTTGTGTGTGCGTTAATTCTTAGACAAAAGAATCTGTGTTAGTTTCAGAGTCCATGCAAAATGTATTTCGATTGTATGATGATATCTGTCTTTAAGGGAAATGTTAACGAGTCTAATGACTTCTGAACATTAAACCATCTGGAATCTGGAATCTCTCTCTCTCTCTCTCTCTCTCTCTCTCTCTCTCTCTCTCTCTGGGTGAAAAAAAAGCATAATAATTTGCTTATCTCATTACCCTGGATCAATAAATTTTCGTTCCTTCTTTCCTTCGTCCTCTCTCTCCTTCTCTGTCAGTACAGCTATTGTCAAAGGCTGGTTTGTGTAACACAATTTCTCTCTCTGTGTCAACATATCTATTTTACAGTATCCCCAAAGAACTAGTTTTGTGTTTTCCTCTTAATTTCTTTAATACAGAACTCGATGCAAACAAGTCGACTTGTTCCTATTTCGTCCCGTTCCTCCTCCTCCTCCCAACTTCCGTAATTAAAAAATCGTTTGTTCCTTTGTTTGTTCTGTCTCAGTCTCTCTCCCTCTCTCTCTCTCTCTCTCTCTCTGTCTGTCTGTCTGTCTGTCTCTGTCTCTCTCTCTCTCTCTCTCTCTCTCTCTCTCTCTCTCTCTCTCTCTATTATGAAAACCAGAACCCAAAATTGGAGTGGAGAGCTATTAACGAGCTTACAAGAAAAATCAATCTTCTTCAAAATCAACTGTAACGAAAGACATCTCTGTCAAACAGCTAATATCTGTCGCGACAGACTCTCCCAGATTCTGCGTGAGAAATGGAAAGAATGAAGGAAGTAAGGAAACAGACATAACGATAGTGATCTGACAATGACTGCTCCCTGTGGATTGCCGGTGCCGGGGCTGCGGCGGGCCGGGCCGGGCTGTGGCTGTGGACGGGGTGTCGGAATGAGCGGCGTGGGTGCACTGCCACTGAGGTGGCTCAGATGATGGGATAGGAAAAAAAAAAAAAAAAGAAAGAAAGAAAAAAAAAGTCCAGGGCCTTCCAAATCTTTCATCATTAACAGACATCAATACAGCACATGTCTGTAGTCATTGAGTGAGACTCGTTCGGACTTTTCGGACTTTTCCTGGGGGGGGGGGGGGGGGGGGTGGGGGAGGGGACAGAAATGACTGATTTGAAGCACACACTATGACATGTTGATGTGTGGAAGACAGTCATGAAATCTATCGCTGAAATGAGGAGGAATCTGAATCTGCACCATGGTTCTAGAAGTAGAACTGAGGCTGGCACTTCATCTGGACTGCTACCTTCATATTATGGTGCCTGAAGGGGGCCCCAAATGTGTTTCCCACACTTTGAAGGATGGAGAACTGTCCTCAGCGCTGGGGGGGCACTGAAGGGGGTCCATATGTGTTTCCCACACCGTGGAAGAAGGACGGAGAAGTGTCCTCAGTGCTGTGTGCAGATGATGTGGAACTGAAGGGGGTCCACATGTGTTCCCCACACTGTGAAGGATGGAGAAGTGTCCTCAAGTGCTGTGGGGGGCACTGAAGGGGGTCCACATGTGTTTCCCACACCGTGAAGGATGGGGAAGTGTCCTCAAGTGCTGTGGGGGGGGGGGGGGAAGGGGGTCCACATGTGTTTCCCACACTGTGAAGGATGGAGAACTGTCCTCAGTGCTGTGGAGATGGGGCACTGAAGGGGGTCCACATGTGTTTCCCACACCGTGAAGGATGCAGAAGTGTCCTCAGTGCTGTGGGGGAGGGGGGGGGGGCACTGAAGGGGGTCCACTTGTGTTTCCCACACCGTGAAGGATGCAGAAGTGTCCTCAGTGCTGTGGGGGGGGGGGGGGGGGGGGGCACTGAAGGGGGTCCACTTGTGTTTCCCACACCGTGAAGGATGCAGAAGTGTCCTCAGTGCTGTGGGGAGGGGGGGGGGGGGGGGGGGGGGGGGCACTGAAGGGGAGGTAAGTCTGGACACATTGACGCTTCCCAGGAAACGTGAAGTCACCACTGACAGTGTTTGCTCTCCCTTCATCCCCAAACCAATGTTGTTGGACAATATCCAACGTGTCACCATGATGGGTAAATATTGGACGAGGACGACAGAGTGTAGGGGAGGGCTGGGGGGGGGGGGGGAGGGCTGGAGTTAGGCTGGAGAGTGGGATAGGAGAGGGGAAAGAAAACGGTGTAGTAGTGCTGGGGAGGGGGAGGGGGGTTGCTCTTAAGCTGTGTGTAGAGATCGTTCGCAGGAAAAAATGTGATACTAAAGACTTATCGCGATATGCTGTCTGTTGCTCAAACACCCCCCCTCCCCGTCACCCCCCCCCCCCCCCCACACCTCCACACACACACACACACACACACACACTCTCTCTGTCTCTCTCCGATTAGGTTTGTATGTATGTATGCGTATGTGTAAGTCGTATGTACGCTCGCTCGTATGCGTGTGCATGTGGTGCGTGCGTGCGTGAGTGCGTGTGTGTGTGTGTGTGTGTGTGTGTGTGTGTGTGTGTGTGTGTGTGTGTGTGCGTGCGTGCGTGCGTGCGTGCGTGTGTGTGTGTGTGTGTGTGCGTGCGTGTGTGTGTGTGTGTGTGTGTGTGTGTGTGTGTGCGCGTGTGTGTGTGTGTGAGTGTGTGCTGTCTGTTTGATTTTCTGTTCGTGAGTCAGTACCAGAGTCTGTGACTACGTGTGTCTATGTGTGTGTTTGTGCCCAGATACTTTCGTAATCTATGACATTCATGTGTGGGATGTTGAGTTTCCAGCGTGATGCTGGGGTAGAATGATAGATGTGAAAGGCGTTGAAGAAGAAGTAGAGCAAGCGGAAGATTAAAATGTTCAACTGTGATAGAAGCCAGAAGCAAGGTATGATGTCAAAGAAAGAAGAGAACAGAGCTAGCCAGCACTTGACAGAACAGATGAAAAAAGAGGGGATGAATATGAGACAGGAGGAAAGAAGATGAAAAAAAGTCGAGAGAGAGAGAGAGAGAGAGAGAGAGAGAGAGAGAGAGAGAGAGAGAGAGATGGAGAAACATACAGACAGATGGACAGACAGCAGATGCACAGACACGGCCACAGACAGACAGAGAGACAGACAGAAAAAGAGATCGAGACAGACAGACACAGACAGACGGACGGACGAAACGGACTGACAGACAGCAGATACACAGACACGCAAACACAGACACAGACAGACAGAGACAGACACACAGAGATATACACACGAGAGACAGAGACAGACAGACAGACGACGGAGTGACAACATATACACAGACAGACAGACGCAGACAGACAGAGAGAAAGACAGAGATAAATAGACAGACAGACTGAGACTGACAGATACAGAGAGAGAGAGAGAGAGAGAGAGAGAGAGAGAGAGAGAGAGAGAGAGAGAGAGAGAGAGAGAGAGAGAGAGAGAGAGAGAGAGAGAAATAGCCAGACGCATGGGATGGTTTAAGAACTCTTACAGGTCAGGCAAAAAATAAAGCAATTGCTACCCAGATGACAAAGGTTGAACAAAAAGACTTTTCCAATGATTTAAACAATTTTTACTGCCGCTTTGAAAGGGATGATCCGGGAGGGGAATTGAACAGGGTGATGTCACAGTTGCAGGAAGGACAAAAGAACTGAACAATGACCTAGACTTTGTGATCGATGCAAAAACTGTTGAGACTCTATTTCTTCGGCTAAATATTAGGAAGGCAGTGGGTCCAGACAATATTTGTGGCAGACTGTTAAAGACATGTGCCTCCCAGCTCTGTGATGTTTTTAGTAAAATTTTTAACTGGTCTGTGAAAGAATACTCTGTTCCTCGCATCTGGAAAAAATTCGATTATCTCCCCCATCCCAAACAAAAAGAATCCTACCACATAAAATGATTACCGTCCTGTTGCACTGACTTCAATAGTAATGAAATGCTTTGAAAAAATTATTCTTCATCATCTCCTTACCTTTACAAATCAACAACTTGACCCCCTCCAGTTTGCCTATAAACCCATAGAAGCACCGATGATGCCATTCTTACACTCCTTCACAATGCTTTCTTTCATTTGAATAACTCCAAATCTTTTGTTCGTGTTCTCTTCATTGACTTCACCTCCGCTTTTAACACAATACAACCTCATCTCTTGGCCTTGAAACTGTTAACTTTACAGGTAGATCCGAAACTCATTCTCTGGATCATGAGCTTCTTACTTAATAGAACACAGTCAGTTTCGTTTCCAATCTGCAATCTCATCTGAACAATCTACTTGTACTGGTGCTCCTCAGGGTACAGTGCTGTCCCCTGTACTTTTTTACTTTATACACCAACGATTGCAGAGGTACAGAGAAAACTCCGGTCATCAAGTACTCTGACGATTCTGCTCTTGAAGATTTGTCAAATTGTGATACGGATTATTTTAGAGAGGTAGAAAAGTTCTGTTCTTGGTGCAAGGATAATATTATCTGACCTCAATGTTACAAAAACAAAAGAACTGCTTATCGATTTCCGTAAAGATCCACCACCAGTTCCAAAACTTACTATTGATGGAGAAACTATTGAAAGAGTTGATGAATACCGATATTTAGGTACAGTTATAGATAAAAAGCTTACTTTTGGCAAAAATGTTGAATCTTTACACAAGAAATGGCAATCTAGAATATTCTGCTTGCAAAAACTGAGAAATATTGGTGTTGCTCCTGAGATTCTACAAACCTATTATCCATGCTGTGTTGAATCTGTTCTTACCATTTCTTTTATGTGCTGGTATGGGAGTTTGAGTTTGCGATGTAAGAATGCGCTGAATGATGTTGTTGAGTGTGTGTAGTAAAGTTGTAGGTGCAAGACAAACCAGTTTGACAGCGTTGTACGACAGAAGAGTGCTGCACAAAGCCAGACAGACAGCCAGTGACGATAGCCACGTCCTGGCTAAGCATTATGAACTGTACCATCAGGACGCCGGTACAGAACCATGAGAGTGAAAACAAGAGCTCAAAAAACTTTTATTCCCCAGTCAATCCATCTTTTAAACCAGTAACCTTTATCAAGCAAAACTTGTTTTTAAACCTAAGAATTCTGAATTTGTATTAGGTGAGAAAGCGCATGTGCATGTTTGTGCGCGCATGCGTGTGCACATGTGAGTGTATGTTTGTGTTTGTGTTTATGCATGTGTGTGTGTGTGTGTGTGTGTGTGTGTGTGTGTGTGTGTGTGTGTGTGTGTGTGTGTGTGTGTGTGTGTTGTATCCGCATGTGTGCGCGCGCGAGGGCGTGCACGTGTGTGTGGTGTGCAGGGATGGATGGATACCTGTCTGTGANTTTCTGGTCTTCTGGACCAGGAGCGAGTTTTTTGCCACATGGCACTCTACACATGGCAGTGATGCCAAGGATGCAGAGGGAGAAGGTAGGGTATTGAGGAGAGGGGATGGGCAATATGGGCTGGAGGAGAGGCAGCGTGGATGAGGGTAAACAGCTGTATGTCATACAGAAGACCTTTCCGCCACTCCCAACGCGCGTGTCTAAAAGTCACTTGGTTTTGGTGAGTGAACACTGGGCTTACGAGGAGATGAAGTCCTATATCCCCTCTCTGTGAACACTGGGCTTACGAGGAGATGAAGTCCTATATCCCATCTCCGGCGACTTATGCACGAGGTCCTGGTTCGTCACGAGTTCTTTCTCTCCATTTTCCTCTTTTCTGAGCGTGGCCTTTTTTGTGTTTGTGAATGTTTGTTTTGGTTTTGCTTTTGTTTTGTTTTTGTTTGTTGTTTGTTGGTGTTGTGCCAGCTAGCCAGACTAAGACCTGTCTGGAATGACAGAAACATCACAATCGGTTCCAAGATCAGACGGTTGCGCTCCATGGTCATTGCCATATTTCTCTATGCCTGTGAAACGTGGACTCTGACAGCTGAACTTGAAAGAAGGATTCAGACATTAGAGATGAGATACTTCTGCAAGATCCTTGGCATCTCATACAAAGACCACATGACCAACTTGGAGGTCCGGACCAGAGTAAGGCAAGCCATTGGACCATACGAAGACCTGTTGTCCACAGAGTAAAGAAGGACAATGAGATGGTATGGTCATGTATCAAGATCAACAGGACTTGCCAAAACCATTCTACCAGAAACAGTGCGAGGAGGCAGAAGAGAGAGAGAGAGACAGAGAAAGAGATGGGAGGACATCAGTGCATGGACTGGCCTCACACTCAGCAACTGCCTCAGAGCGTCTGAGAACCGGGAGGAGTGGAGGAAGCTGGTTGCGAAGTCTTCTGTGGCGCGCCTCAACGGTCTTCAAGACTCCGGGATAGGTGATAGTGATGACTGGTGACAAGTGATGGTGATAGGGTGACAAGTGGTACGTGACAAGGGTAATAGGTGACAAGTGATAGGTGATAGGTGACAAGGTGATAGGTGAGAAGGTGATAGGTGATAGGTGATAGGTGACAACTGATGATAGGTAGGTGGCAGTGATAGGATGAGGTGATAGGTGATAGATGATAGGTGAGAGTTCAATCATTTTAATGAGCTGTGTGTGTATTTTTCTAACCAATGTTGAGAATTCAATCTTCTTGATCATCTGTGTGTGCTTTTGAACCTATGTTGATAGTGGACTCCTACGGGATGACAACGCTGATGTGGTGCTTGCGGTCAGCTGAGCTATAAACAGCATTAACTGAACTGAATCGAGTCGGGAAAGGGGACCATGGCCACTGGGCGTGGCACAGGGGTCTGCGTCGCACGTTGTGTGGACAGCCAGTGTGCAGTGTCCAGCCCATCATGTTCTACGGCGTCAAACCTGGCCAGAGGGTGCACAACTACAGATGCAGCTTTGGGGCAGCCGTCAAGACCTCGAGAAGACTGTGGGTTTCATCGTGGAGACAGGATTGAAGATCTGACGCAACCCCCCCCCCCCCCCCCCCCCCCCCCCCCCCCCCCCCCCCCCCCCCCCCCCCCCCCCAAAAAAAAAAAAAAATCGAACGCAGAAGTGTTGAGAACCCTAATCTACCACCCCCATCACCCATCTCCCTTCCCTTCTTCTTCTCCCTCCATCCCCCTTCACCTCCCTATCCCCCCTACCCGTCCCCCCCCTCCACCCCGTCCACCAGCCCCTTTCCCTTCCCACAAATAACAAGCACACAACAAACAAAAAACTAACTAACCTGAATGATTCGACTGACGACGAACGTCCCAGCTGAGGTTGCTGTGACAATGCCACAAAGGTGATGTTCATTAGAGTAAAGAAGTTGGCCGATGTACTAAAAAAGAGAACGTCACGGTCACATCGTGAGTCATGCTGAAAGCATACGGAGGATTTTTGACATAAACACAGCGAGATGGTATGTGGATTCTGCTCCACAGGCCGTGACGGCCTCACTTCATGGATCCTGACATGCAGGTCATCAATGCTAAGCATGGGAGGAAGGTCAAACCGCAGGACGCTGGATGGAGGCGCTAGCAGACGGACCCGGCATTCGCCTCTGTCCCTCGGGTGAGGGGGTCGCTGAGGTGGATGGCTCCCGATCGGACGTGGAACTGCAGAGAGAGGGAACGGCTGAGGCAGTTCAGGACGAGGTCAGTCCCAAGGTCAAGGTTTCTGTAGCGGGGGGTCACGTTCATCGTGGCGCTAGTTGTGCTTTTCCTGGGGAGGAAAAAGGTCCGTTTTAAATAACGATAGCGTGAAATAGTGTGGGATAGCTAATCACAGCATATAGCACATGCATAGCGTACCGAGGCTTCTGTCCATCACATACTACTAGACTGCCCCAATTTTAACAGGGCCAGACAAATTAAAGGTATAAATACTGCATATGTTGAAACCATTGACCATCTTTATGTGACATGTATATTACGACATCGCGCACACGTTCTTGCCCAGTCAGAGCTGAGCAGACTGATGTGATTTTGTTAAAGTCTTTTCAGAAGTGTTCTTAGTGTAGTGTCTATCCTAACACGTGAAGGAGAGAGGTGAGATAGAAAATGACCAGAGACAGTAGGTCTGACATTCTCAGTGATCTCTGTTGCCTTTTGATATTGTCAAATTTCATCGATGATGAACAGACGTTAAAATAACCACTGAACTGAACTGAAAGCAGTTTCCCCCACAGTGCAGTGTGAACATGCTAGAGTGAAGTTCTGCAGTCATAGCCGGGTCCTGAAGTGCATAAGCACATATATTCGTTGTCAATCACGACTGAATGAGATTTAAATCTAAATGATAATAATAATAATAATAATGATGATGATGATAATAATAATAGCAATTGTGGTGGCATTGTACTATGATACTGCATAGCATGTTAAAGAAAGCAAAGAACACTAAAAGAGCTAATACTTCAACCAAGGGTAACAAAGGAGCTAATTAGTTATTTCCCTTGAATGTTGTAACCAGAATTTACGTAACATGGAATATCGAAGTTTCTATCAACAGACTGTTTTAATGTTCGATAATAACATTACTTCACGGTTAGTTATAACAATAACAGAAAGTTTATTGCATTTTATTTACGTTTAGTGAAGAGTTGCAATAATCTGATCAATAATGTGAACAGATTCTGGATGTGTTTTTTCTCGCCAGACGGTAGAAAGAAACTCGTGGAGAGCGTGGCAGCAGAGTCCTCAGAAGAGAAGCCCCCTTCAAGCAAGTGTTTTTCGGCCCTTAACTCCTGACACTCTAGGGGGCTTGGGCCACACCCGGTTCATGACTCCGGATGTCCCTCTGCTGCCCCCCTTTTTTTTTCCCATCTCGGGACGAGCCATGGCTGGGATTCGAACCCATGCCCTTCGGACACGCTCATTTCCACTTAATGACTCGCGCACTAACACTGAGCCACTTGGACACCTGACATTTGTAGGAAATTTAAGCCTTATGAAGTTCACTTTTGTTCCTCCTTGACCAGATCCAGCTTGAACACCTCTCTCTGCTGCTTCTGCCATTGCTTTCAGGGCTCTGGTTTTTTTCCCTCCCTGCAACTGAGAGCTGTTTCATGAGGCTGTATGCAGACGTTCCCACAAACCCCCTAGCTCCAATTTCTGCTGTGAGGACTTTGACTGATAGCCTTCTCTCCTCAGGCTGTTTGCCAGATCAGCATACTTTTCAGTCTTGTAGATTTGAGCTGCCTCCATTCTGTTCTCATATGGCACCGTGAGCTCGATCATGATCAGCTGCTTGGTCAGACGAAGCTGCCTGCCAGACGAAGTAAAAGCGGGTATGGGTCAAAGAGCAGTTACTCCCCTTGCATTGTATTAAACTGACTGAACTGTCCTGGATCAGCTGTTTGATCCTGATCCATCACACGGATCCATCCGATCATGTCAAGGGTTTGTTCGTAGATCGCATTCCTCTTTTCATTAAGTTTGACTAAGATCACTTCCGTGGTGTAAGTGTGTGTGTGTGTGTGTGTGTGTGTGTGTGTGTGTGTGTGTGTGTGTGTGTGTGTGTGTGTGTGTTTAAACCCCCTGCTCACAAGTAAACCAACCAACAGCCGACGGCAAAGATGTAACATCCTTGTTTGAGGCACAGAGATGTAGAGTCTCTCTCTCTCTCTTACACACACACGCACGCGCACGCGCGCGCGCGCACACACACACGCACGCACGCACACACACGCGCGCGCGCGCGCACACACACACACACACACACACACACACACAGCAACTACAACATACACAACATACCCCCGAGCATAACGATGATGATGCAAACTGGCCGATAGGTACAAATATAAATAGACAGATAAATATATAGATAGACCGACAGACAGATCTATAGACACATTGATACGTAGACAGATAAACAGACTTCAGACAGTGGTCAAAACTCACTCACTCGGTCAGTCCCGCGGAACTCCCATGAGTCTGTAGACTGGTGATGATCAGTCCAACAATGGCCACCAGAACAACGGCCCACAAACAAGACGTGTGCCTTTCGCCATGGCAAAACTAGTTCACATCATTATGGTAGACCGATGTGGACTTCAAACCGCCAATGTAGCTTACTACTTTCTGTTATTTTACAGATCTTGGTTGCTACTCCCTAGAAAATGACATGCGTAAAACTTACTACTTTCTGTTATTTTACAGAACCTTGGTCGCTGCTCCCTAGAAAAATTACATGCGTAAAAACTATGGCCGGCGTCCCACAACACACGTTCAGATGGAACATTGAATAAGCAGAGAAACTGCTTTTTTACATCAAGCCATCATAACAAAACAAAGAAACTTGAATGATAAAATAATGAAAACGAAGAAATACAAAGAGTGAAAATCAGCGGAAAAGGAAAAGGTGGGGGGGTGAAACCTAAGATGGATGAGGAGGGGAGAGGAAATAGGAGGAGGGAGGTGGTGTAAGATGGAGGCGTGGGGGTGGAGGGAGAAGGAGTACAAAAAAGAATCCAAGCCTTTTATAGTTATCATATCAAGGAAGTAGCAAGAGAGAGAGAGAGAGAGAGAGAGAGAGAGAGAGAGAGAGAGAGAGAGAGAGAGAGAGAGAGAGAGAGAGAGAGAGAGAGCTAAGTTATGCACAATATCAATACATTGTCTACAAGGCATACACACGCATAAACAGACATGTACATTGGCATAAAATATATACAAGGATACATCATGTAAAATCACTGAAGAGTTATTTCAAGGGAATTTGAGAAAATATTGATGGCTAACCATCCATGAGATGCTTTTTCAGATTTTTCTTAAACTGATTTTTGTTCTTTATGTTTTTCAAAGTGATTGGTAGCTTGTTCCATACATTTCCACCAGAGTACAAAAGACTAGATTTATAAAGATTATTTCTTGGTCTAGGAAAGGATAATAAATGACTATGTCTATAAGTGTTAGTTGTAAATGAATCTCTTATCTTTTTTAGGGTGCATATCCGTTTGTAACATTATGCATGCATACTGCCTTATTGAACAAAAGTCTGTTGTAGAAAGTTAACATATTAAGTTGTTTATAGTCTTCTGTAGTTAGGGTGCTTGATTTTAGTAACACTAATTTTTAATGCTCTTTTATACATTCGATGAATAATTTTCAAGTTGGTTTCACTGCAGTTATCCCATAGGGTTGATGCATAATCAATGATTGATAGAACATGAGCACAGAAAAAGAGCTTTCGAGAATGGGTGTCCAGGAAGTTCTTAATCTTGGCTAATTGAAGTAATTTTTTTTTGAGAGACTTTTTCCCATTGACGTTATATGGTCGGTCCATGTTAAATCTTTATCTATTATTACTCCTAATATTTTATGTGAGTCGACTTCTTCTATTTTTAGGTCAGATATAAACAATGGTGGAAATTTTAACTTCATCTTTTGTCTTTTTTGTCGGGCACATAAAAATGCACTGCACTTTTTTTGCTTGCATTTAAGGACATATGGTTCAACTGAGTCCATTCGATAAGTTTTTTAACATCATTTTGGAGTTTACTAGCTAATCTTAATGGATCTGAATCACTGGAATGAAGAGATGTATCATCGGCAAACATTTCGCATTTACTTTCAAGAAAACAAGGTAAATCATTGACGTAGACAGTAAACAGTAGAGGGCCCAATACAGAGCCTTGTGGTACTCCATATTTGATAGACATTAAGTTTGACGTTTTATTGTTGACTGTTACTGACTGTTTCCTATTACATAGAAATGAGGACATGAGATTTATGAATTCTGGAGTTAATTTGTAGAGTTCCAGTTTACGCAACAGGAGAGAACGATTTATTACATCAAAAGCTTTTTTTCAAAGTCTATAAAAAGAATGCCAGTAAATTTATTTTTTCATTTATACTACATAAGAGGCTATCAATAAGCTGTACAAGGGTTGTATGGCAGGAATGATTTTTACGGAAACCCAGATTGATCGTCGTGGAGTAAATTTTTAGTAAGGTAAGAATATAGTAAATTTTGCAAGTGTTTTTCAATTTAGGTTTAGATAAAGCAGATAAAAAATAGAAATTGGTCTATAGTTTGATGGAATTGACTTATCGCCAGATTTAAAAGTGGAATTACTTTGGCTTCCTTAAATTTCAAGGGAAAGGTTTGTTTCTCTATGCATAAATTGTACAAATATGTTAGTGTATCAGTAATTATTGGACACGAAATCTTTAGTATTTTTGCATCTAAACCATCTAAATCGCGTGTACTTGATTGTTTTTAAAGAAGAAATACTTTTACTAACGTCCATAACAGTCATTGGTTGGAGGGTAAAGGAAAAGTTAATTTCTTTTAAATCAAGGTAGTGTTTTAAATGCTCAAGGTCATTTTCATTGGACCTATCGTGTGATATAATTTTTTCTTTGATACTAGCAAAATGGTTGTTTAATTGATCTGCAGTTACATCTGTGATAATTTCCTGATTTCTTGAGACTTGTTTATTATTCAACATGTTAATGGCTTTCCAAATCTGACGTGAATCCTTTGTAGAAATTAACATCTTTTGAAAGTAATTACGCTTAGATTTACGTTTCATTGAATTTACCTTATTTCTTTGTTTACGGAATTCTTTATTTGTTCCGGCATTGCTTAACTGATTTCTTATGTTAATTTCAATATCTATTTCTTTTGTTATCCATGGTGGTTTTGTTTCTTGTCTGACTCTTTTTTTGATGAATGGAGCATGTTTGTTATACACAGAAATAAAATGTGTTAATCCAAAATTCAGTTGCATCATCAGGATCTCTTATTTGGTATATATATTCCAATTGTGCTGTGGCAAGGTCTGAAAGGAAATCTTCTTCCTTAAAGTTTCTAAAGCTCCTATAATATATTATCTTGTGCCCTACTTTTGGAATTTTTATACGGTTTTTGAACCACGTCAGACAAACGGGATTATGATCGCTACATCCACATGGCGGAGAGCATACTTCAATGATGGACTGTTTTGTGTTTGTAAATGTGATCTATTAAGGTACTTGACTGTTCAGTTATACGGGTTGGTATGTCAATAAGTTGTTCAAGACCGTGTAAGGTGTAGTTTTGATGCCACTTGGGTTTAGGTTTCATTAAATCTATATTAAAGTCTCCCAAAATAATAGTTTCAAGGCTTAGCATTGTTACTTCATCCATGAGAACATGAAATTTATCTTGCCAGTCCAAAGTTTCAGATGGATTTCTGTATAAAAATCCTATAATAAGTGGTTTATTGTTTTTCATACTGATTTCAATCCATACAGATTCAATCCCATAGTTTTCAAGGCTGTTTAGTTTTTTTTTACAGTTTAATGAAGATGCTACGTACAAAAGTAGGCCTGTACTTTTAGGTTTGCACGGATCAAGTCTAATTATTTTATATCCCGGTATGCTCATATCAGCATTTGCTATTTCTGAGGACAAACGGGATTCCGCAAAACAAAATAAGTGAAAGTTGTTACCATTGTTATGGAGAATAGTTGCAACATCGTCTTTCTTATTTCTTGAGTTGTTGATATTCAAATAGCCTATTCGGAGTCCCTGTTTAGTAGGCCATGTGTCCAAAGTTAACGACATGTTGCAGTTAGTTGTGGACTTAGTGAAGAAGAGTTTTCTTAAATTTTAACTATATATAACAAAAAATGAAATGGAATTTTTAAGAATCTATATAATCTATATATATATATATATATATATTATCATACGTACACACACACTCGCTCGAGCCCTGAGCAAAGATACCGAGGCCTCGAGCAAGTCTTATAGTCAGTCTAAGCAAAATTAAACAATATACAAAGAAAAGACTAATATAATTTATATTAATCAAAAGCGAAAAGCGAAAATAAGCGAAAATCACAATCACCATTCGCTGCAGGAGTGGCCTGAAGCAACTGTCTACAACAAATACAAGTAATCTTATTTCAGTTAGTGACTTCCACCACAGTCCAGCGAGATGCAACACTTTCATAAGCACCAATTCCAAACTGTCTTTTCCTTTTCTCATATATATACATATATATATATATATATATATATATATATATATATATATATATATATATATATATATATATATATACACACACATACATACACACATGCATACATACACGCATGTATATATACACATGAATACATACACACACATATATAATCATGATGAAACGCGCTCCTACACACATGCACACACACACACACACACACACACACACACACACACACACACACACACACACACACACACACACAACATTGTGTTTTCAACGAGTAGATTGACGCTGTTGCATTTGAGTGTTGACGTAGGATGTCATAAGGTTGAACAAAAACTGGTCGTAAGGAATAGATGGGGGTGGTGCTTGTGTCATTGTCACGGTATTGTTAGGATTTATTACATGGTCATAAAAGCTTCTAGTGTGCACAGGAGCAACACGGTTCGTTACCGGAAGGGGGGATAGAGCGGTAAGCCTTGGTTTGACTGAGTTGTCTGATCGCAGTTATACAGAGTGGAGGGGGGTGGGGGAGGAGGGCCACGACATGCAAGATCAGGCACCTGAAGTTTGTATCGGCAGTGTGTTGTCTCGGTGATAAAGGGGAGGGTGGTGGAGAGTGGAGGGGGGTGGAAGAAAAGGGCCATGAAGTGAACGATCAGAGGCGCCTGAAGTTTGTGTCGGCATTGAGGTGTGTCTGTGAGAAAGGGGAGGGTAGTGACTCATGGATTCCATTGGTGGATACTCATGAAGTGGGGCAATGTTTTGCTGTCTGTGGTCGTCTGGGAACCTATTCTGTTGGTTCTGGATAGGATGCCAGTTATTTACATTACGAATTGGACGGTTAGAACTGAACTGAGAAGATACTGGTCCATACCGTCTGGAGTTAAAATCATGAAATTGAGATGGAAAACAAAACTGCTTAAAATGAATTGCTAGTTTGGCAGTGCCTGTTTTGCTGGGGTGAATCAAGTTGCTGTAAAATGCTAATTTAGGGTTTCCGTTTGTGGTTGTGAATGTGTTGTAGTTATCAATGAATTCTACATTCAGCATTTCGCAAGCTTTCTGCATATTGAGATTGGTGGGGGAAATCAAGGTATTAAGGTGGTGTTTTCCTCTTGCAGGTATTATAGAACTAAGGAATATTTTAGCATTTGGAAAAGTGTGAGAAGCCAGGTGAATAAGGTCGCACCATGTCTGTTTGGAGACTTCTCCTATCGTTCTACAATCATTCACACCCACATGCATGATCATCACATTGACATCAGGACATCTACTATGGTCTCGTAACCAGTCAAACAAGTCACCAGTACACATGCCCGAGACACAGATTTGGAAAACAAAGTCTTGTCTTGGCACTGTCTTCTGTGTGGGTCAATGTCTCTGATAACCGAATCACCAATCAGTGCAACAGAAGCTCTGTCAGACACTGACCGTTTCGACAGCATGTCCCGTACACTGGTTTTGTTGTTCAGCTCTGCCTGAGACGAGGCAGGCAGACCAGAAGCTTTTCTGGCATCATTTCGAGAGGAGTCTTGTTTGAACTGAGATGACCGATCTGTAATGTCATCACTAGGATCGACAGGGTTTTGTGGCCTTTCCTCTAGGGTCAGAGAAGGCTGAAAGGAGTCTTCTTTAGCTGCTGGTGAGCTGCTGCAGGGGGCGGTGGCTGCTGGTGAGCTGCTGCAGGGGGACGGTGGCTGCTGGTGAGCTGCTGCAGGGGGCGGTGGCTGCTGGTGAGCTGCTGCAGGGGGCGGTGGCTGCTGGTGAGCTGCTGCAGGGGCGGTGGCTGCTGGTGAGCTGCTGCTGCAGGGGGGGCGGTGCGGTGGCTGGTGGCTGCTGGTGAGCTGCTGCAGGGGGCGGGTGGCTGCCGGTGAGCTGCTGCAGGGGGCGGTGGCTGCTGGTGAGCTGCTGCAGGGGGATGCCTGTGGGAGCTGCTGCAGGGGCGGTGCTGCTGGTGAGCTGCTGCAGGGGGCAGTGGTGAGCTGCTGGTGACTGCTGCGCAGGTGGGGGTAGTTGCTGCACTGCTCTGGATATTCACCATCTCACACAGGGTGCTAGCATCACGTAAGTCAGTGGGCTTTTGTTTTTTTTATTTCAGAATAAATATTTCCCATTTGAGTCTTCAGTGAGTGATTTTCTTTCTTGAGAGTGTTGACTTGTTTGTCTAACTCAAAAATTTTTGTCTTGAGAGAATCAATTTGTGAGTAAAGTAAGTCAGACTTTGAACCATTTGTGAGCGTAGGTCATTTTTAGCACAGACCTTAGCGTCCTCAATTTGAACAGGTATTGAACTTTTCAACTCAGCAAAAGACTGCTGAAGATCAGTCACTGTATCCTGAAGCTGCTGAATCTCATGGCATAGAACGTCAGTGATGTCGTTTGTTTTGGATTCCTGTTTAGCCCGGGGGGTGACACACAGGGTGCGTCTCCGAAGTTTGCGCAGGACTTGTGGGCGGCTCAACTTCACAGAGTGCACAGGGGTGGAGAGGACTTGGGAATCCTCCTTCTTAGCACAAGGTGACCGATGATCTGCCCCTGATTGCTTCAGATATGTCTGTGACTCTGGGGTCAACTGTCCAGAGCCTGTGTCAGACCTGTCTAAGTCAGGAGTGACTAAGTGGTCAACTTCCGGATGGGGCGACAGGTCGACATGGCTGGCAGTGGATTGGTTGATGGTTAGTTGGGGGGTAGGAGGGAGGAGAACAAAATCCTCAGTGCCCAAGGTTTTCTCTTGGGTGACGTGCATTGGAGGTACAGAATAGGAGCCAGTGAGTGAGACTCTGTCACAGTGTGGAACTTGACTGAGGTGACTGTCATTGTTGGGGACTTTAACAAAACACTGTCCGACACGGTACTTAAAAAGGTCAATGGAGCGCTCAGCAAAGTCTTGGTCAGACAGACCACATCACCATGGACTAGGTAGGACTGAACGAGGTTTCTGATGACCTCACACTCCTTTGTGTCCCACTTCACACAGTCTTTACCCTGGCACAAGAAGGTACCAGCCTCCGTGCTGGACTTAAAATACAGGGTTAGGGTTATTCGCTTGGACTTGGGCTGGTAAGTGTAGATACGTATGACCGTCTTTTGCCAGAAAATCACCTGTTTCACTTAACCACTGGAATGATGAAGGAAGGATGTGCTCTTCCTCATCATAGTCAGCAGTTTCTAGCTTGATGGAGTCGTTATTAATAGCACAGTATCTGTAGAGAAGCACATTACGCCAGACGATTAATTCGTTTTCACTGCACCAAAATCGCTTTTTGATCCTTATCTAAAGTTGGTTTAAGTTTTTTTTTTTTTTTTCAAATTCGGCTTCATGCGCCTGTTGTATGTCCAGCGCCATGTCATTCATTGTGGTATTTGCACGTGGATACACAGGTTAACTAACACACTCGCAAAAACAACTCACTTCACACGGTTGCATGGCTGATCTCTGGGGTGGGTCACTCTCGTTTGTGTTCACATCATCAACAGGCA
>JADBJO010018314.1:17500-25000 GCA_016801955.1 Conus betulinus | reverse complement strand
GGATTTTTTTTTCTTTTAGAGGAGGAGAGTGCAGGGGTTGTGGTGGGAAATGGGGCGGAAGGGGGAAGGGGAAAAGGGAAAGAAAAGAAGAGGAGAGGAGAGGGAGGAGTTCTTCATCACTGATACATAGCAAGTTTGGCAAAAGGCGAATCGTTCAGTAGGTCCTCTCTCCCCTGATAGACAGACACCTGTCTGGCGGTGACATCAAAGACGGCGGTACAGACGGTTTCTCCGAGGTCAGTGAGCCGTGGCGTGCGGAAGATTGGCCCCAACGGGTCATGCGTGTCCGCCATCACAGCCAGCGCCTCCTGCAGGGTGTGGGGTGGGGGGCAGTTCCTTGACACGCTTCGCCCTCAACGTGGAGCTCATCAGGCCTTTGACCTCCGACACCTGGGGCACCGGTCAGAACTATGTATGTATCCTTCTGTCCGTCTGTCTGTCTACCTATATATCTATCTGTCTGTCAACCTGTATATCTATCTGTCTGTCTACCTACTTAATCATTGATCTATCTATCTCTCTAATCTATCTATCTACCAACCTACCTACTACCTATTTATCTACCAACATATCTATCTATTTATCTATCTGTCTGTCTGTCTGTCTGTCTGTCTATCTGTATGCATCCATCCACTATTTACTGACCCATCTCTCTACTTTTCTAGGTATCTATATGTCCATCTGTATGTCTATCTACTTATCTATCTACTTACCTATCTGTCTATAACTATCCATCTATTTATCTTTCCACATGTCTGTCTATCTATCTGTCTGTATACATCCATCCATCATTTATCAACGCATCTATCTGTCTGTCTATCTTTTCTATGTATCTGTCTGTTTGACCGTCTGTCTATCTACCTGTATACATCGACCAATTATTCATCGACCCATCTATCTATTTTTTCTAGATCAAAATTGGCCAAGCTTATCCAAAACAAAAACAACAACAACAAAAAAAAAAAAAAAACAAACAAACAAACAAAAAAAAGAGAAGAAAAAGGATGAAACATCTGCGAGATATGACAATCAAATCAGCGATCAAAAGACCAAGTTAATGTAAAGTGATACCCGCTGCAAACATCATGAACATGTCTGTCTATGGACAGAAGCTATGACCTGGCCTGCAGTTCCCACGCCTGGGATCCATCATCGTCAACGAGGGATCCAATCCAGAAATCCTGTCTCTCAGGCAGCGAAACAAGGTCAGCACTGTCAAGACTGAAACCTATATGGAACGACATCAGCATCTTGATGAAACGACAGAATCAGGCTTCCTGCGTGCACTGACATCGTTCATCTTCCTGTTGGCACGTGAGACACGGACCCCTCACAGCGGATCTAGTGAGGAGAAACCGCGCAAGAATAGCAATGAGGTGTTGCTGCACGATAAACGAACAGCAGACATACTGATCAAATCACAAATGAACGAGCGCTTCAAACCATCAAGCAGTGCACAGGACCATACAAAGATCAGACGAGGTCATTCAAGAGGAGGAAAACTACCTTGGTCTGGCCGCAGTACAAAAATCCGATGGACTTGCATAAAAGATCTCTGCTGAGTCAGAGTGGAAGGCTGAAAAACGCCGCGTCCAACCACAACGATGAGTTGACGATACGGTAAGAATAGAGACAGGGAAAGGATTTGCCGAGACAAAAGGCGAAGTGCACAGCCAACAGAGCTGGTGGAACCTGGAGAACGGTCTTCAGTGTGGCGCCCTGATGACTCACCACGGAGGCAACAGAAAAAAGGATCTGTCTTGTTTATCTGTCTGCCTGTCTATCTGTTTATCTATCGGCCTGTCTGTATCTATTAGGATGATTATTAGTATTCATAGGAACCAACCACAAACTACGCAAATCATTCGTACAACGATAACAGGGTCACACAGGAATGACAAGTCGTTGAAGATTTTATGCGTAAGTGGGGTGGAAGGGGGATGGGATGGGTGTAGGAAGAGCACACACACACACACACACACACACACACACACACACACACACACACACACACACACACGCACGCACCAACTCGTTACCTCTTTCATATGTTTATATGAGTTGAAGTGGTAGTAATGACATTCACAATCAGGATCACTCTGTTGCTCTACGTGGTGCACGTGCACCAGAGCCTCAGGCTTCGCCGGCCCCACCTCCACAGACGTCATGCGGCCTCCTTGGTGCTGACGTTGACGCAGAACCCGTAAGCCAACCCGAAAGGCTGATTCTTAGCCAGTCTGATGACGTCATCCACGTCGTGAGCTCTCAAGAGTGCTCGGTTGACGAATATTCTGCTCGGAGCATCCTGAAAGTTGAAAAAAAAAAAAAAAGGGGGGGGGGGGGGGGGGGGGGGGGGGAAAGAAGAAGAGAACGTTGCCTTTGTTATCTAACGTTGCAGGGTTTAAACCAGTGCAAATCAGTGGTGATGTGTAAGGTATAGGACAAACTTGGGGGGGTGGTGTGTTTACGATGGCCCAGAGTAAGCCATGTAGGAAGCAGGAGGAGGCTACATATGTGTGTGTATGTGTGTGTGTGTGTGTGGGGGGGGGGGGGGGGGGGGGGGGGGGGGTCGAGAGGGGGGGGGGGGGAGTGGGAGTGGTGGGGTGGGGGGGTGCAGAAGGGAGGAAGGGGGAGGGGGGGTCTAAAGATGGTAGGGAAAGCGGAAGACAGGACATTTAAAAGTGCCCATTGCATCTGAAAATACTCTGTTAAATCATTATTGTCATTTAATGGACAACGAACTAGGAGACGATAAAATTCAGTTTCAGTTGTGTGTGTTTTTTTTTTTTTTCTTTTTTTTTTTTTTTTAGCATATAGTTAATGACCAGACAAAATGGTTACTGGAAACAAATCGTCTTCTTAAGTTACTGAAAATGAATTAAGCTATGGCAAAAAAAAAAAAAAAAAAAAAAAAAAAAAAAAAAAAAAAAAAGAAAAGAAGAAAGAAAAAAGAAGAAGAAAGAAGAAAAAAAAAAAAAAAAGTCGTGATAGATGACTTGTACACTGAATGACTAGTATAGTCTCAAAGCCAATAAATGTCCAGGCAATGTTTTTTTGTCCTCCTATATCATCTATTTGTTGTATGCTTTTTACTCACTTTTTGCTGTAGTCTCCGTCTGAAGAGAACTATTAGCCAGAAACTAATGTTTGTTTGGATAGCAAGAGAGACGATGGCGAGAAAACACAAACGATGAATAATTAACACATGCGATGAATGATCAACAGGAAAGCTTATTCTGTTCCAATGTTGAAACAATTGCATGCAAGTATTTTAAGAGACTAATGCTTAATAATAATAATAATAATGATAATAATAATGATGATGATAATAACAACAACAATAATAACGTACGAGCGCTCATACTCACACACACACATATACACACACGCACGCAAACATACACACACGCGCGCGCGCATACTCACACACACATACATACACACACACATACACACACACACACGCGCACGCACACACACACACACACACCACACACACACACAACACACACACACATGCACGCACGCACGCGGCATGCAAGTAAAGTACACAACAAAATAAATATTCGTGATTAACTCTGTCAGGAGCTTGTCTACTGCATGCCAGTTTTGCTGCTGGTGTGCTTTCTCTTCGTCGTGCAAGCACGCCTTTCCTATTCGGGTGCTCGTTGACCTATTTGACCGAGGCATGGAAAGGCTAAGAGGCCTTTTATCAGGATTAATCATTCGTGTTTTGGTGTGTTTGCCGATGGCGGGCCGTGTTGTGTGTGTGTGTGTGTGTGTGTGTGTGTGGTGTGTGTGTGTGTGTGCGTGCGTGCGTGCGTGCACGCGCGCGCGCGCGCGCGAGGAGAGAGAGAGAGAGAGAGAGAGAGAGAGAGTGTTGTGTGTGTGGTGTGGTGCATAGTGTGTGCGTGTGTGGTGTGTGTTGGTGTGTGTGTGTGTGTGTGTGTGTCAGTTACAACTTTGAGTTAATCTGACAATAAATTGGTTTCAGTCAGTCAGTGTGTGTGTGTGTGTGTGTGTGTGTGTGTGGTTGTGTGTGTGGTGTGTGTGTGTGTTAGTGCGTGCTAAAGTACAGATGTTGGAGGGTGTGTAGCGAAGGCGAAGCAGAGGGACACTGAAGCTGGGGCGGATGGGGGGGGGTGGGGGTGGGTGGGAATGCTGAGCATGGGGAATATCGAGTAGGGAGGGGTTGGGAAAGAGGGGGCAGTTATCAGTATCTCTTGAACAGACACTTGGACACAAGGCTGGCAACAACAACAGCAAAATTCATATGGCAAAAAAAAAAAAAAAAAAAATCAAAATGGCATATGGTGTTTTGATCTTGAATAGTGTCACGTGTAACATACACATAGCTGATCACAAACAAAGACAGGTTCCTTTGTATGGCTGTTGTCATTGAAAAAAAAATCATATTGTTCATACCCCAGCCGATCGAAGGGGACATATTAACACTGTTTATGTCAGAAACGATTCTATACATGCTGAAAAAGAAAAAAAAAAAAAAAAAGAAAAAAAAAAACCCCCCCCCCCAAACCAACCAACCGACCCCCCCCCCCCCCCCCCTCCCCCCCCCCCCCCCCCCCCTTAAAAAAAATCCAACAACCGAAAAAATCCAAACGGTATCCTTTTCATCACGCTAAAACGGCTTAAATTCTTCTTCTTGTTCTTTTTGAAAGAACAAACAAAACAAGAGATACATATCTTTTGGAAGATCACAAATCACTTCTTGCGGAACACTCGGGTTGGCGGGTTCGAATCTTCGCTGGGGTGTTTCGGTACAGGGGGATTTTTCCTCGGAGTTTAACATTGGTTCTGACTCCATTTCCCATACAGTCCTTCGAATGAGACTATAAACCGAGGTTCCGTGTGTGAACGCACGCATAACATCTTGCACACACGTAAAATCCCATCACCAACTTTCGGAAGAGAAGGCAGTTTGGCCGTTGGTATGGATGACACGTTACACATAGCATGCACCCTGCGTGAGAAATGGAAAGAAATGAAGAAAGTAAGAAAATTGAGTGAACGATATTGAACGATATGGACTGGATGACACGGGAAACGACTGAATGAAGCGCCAGCTGGCAGCTCTTCAGTCGGCACTACCCAGGTAGGCAGCCCGTTGTGTAAACGAATGTCATATTCCACGAAAACATACTGCTTCATAGAAACTTATCATCTATTAGATGCTCACCACTGAAACAGTCAAGCATCCTCACGTAAATTTAATGACCTGAGCCATGGCAAACAATGGCACCGTGCCTTTGCATCCTTCACTTACTTCTACAACGTGGTCAGGGTAGAGACCGTTGAGCGTGAGAGTGAGTCCGTGCACGTTAAAGCTGAAGGCACAGCCAGGTAGAAAACCAGGATAACTGAACGACGTGAATTGCTCCTTGATGCCGTCGTCCTCGATGGCGGCACTGAGGAGGTACCCGTAAGGTTTGATCAGGGGGTCACAATCCTCGTTGTGGATCACGTACTGGTGACCCGGCCGGTTGAGGAAGACGTCACTGCAACCGTAGTTCTCCTGGAAGGCCGTCGTGGATGGAGTCGACTGTTGATGGAGGCCGGAGTCTGCAAAGCTCTGAGTCGACTCTAAAGCAACGCTCTTCTTCCGTCCGTCGTAGAGGACGTTGTAGACTTCTTTGGACACATTCGCCATGAAGATGTGCTCAAAGGGAAGTCCTGCCCCATCGGCGATCCCACGCACCTCTCGAACATACTGCGGGAAGCAATCCTGAGTAATTTTCACACTTTTCGCGTAGTAGTCCCGGCCGGGCCGGCGGGCGAGTCGTAAAAGGGAAGTAACTTGTCCTGGATGTTGTCGGACTCCGCGAAGTACAGTTTGATGCGGTCACTGAACTGCTGGCCTACGTTGTAGCCGACGTCGTAGAATGTACCGCGCGTCATGAGATGCATCATACTGGGATACTTGGGAACGCGCGAAGCTTTGGAGTCCATGGTAACGTTTGTCTTAAGGCGATGGACGTGGATGGTGACGGAGGTTCTGTTGTGAGAACGAGGTCAATTTGCAGATCTGATTATCAATTCATAGAATTTTTTTGCTGGCAATGGGATGCGTGGAATAATCCCCCCCCCCACCCCCCCCCCCATCCCCCCAAATCAGTCTCCTGCACACACACACACACACACACACACACACACACACACACACACGCACGCACGCACGCACGCATACAATCAAAATAAAAAGGTCTATGAAAGTAATCGAGATGATCTGCGTGCGTGTGTGCGTGTGTGTGTGTGTGTGTGTGTGTGTGTGTGTGTGTGTGTGTGTGTGTGTGTGTGCGTGTGTGTGTGTGTGTATGTGTGTGTGTGTGTGTGTGTGTGTGTGTGTGTGTGTGTGTGTGTGTGTGTGTGTGTGTCCCATGAGCGATTGACAAAGATCAGCAATCAAGTCAACAAAGTGATAACCGACAATCTGAAAATAAGTCCGAGTATTCTGATGAAATATGAACAGAAAATGCACTCACTGCCACAGTAAAAACTCTCTCTCTCTCTCTCTCTCTCTCTCTCTCTCTCTCACACACACACACACACACACACACACAGAGAAAAATAATTGCCAACTATTTCTGTCACACACACACACACACACACACACGCACACACACACACACACACACACACCACAACACAACACAACACACACACAACACACACACACACACACACACACACACACACACACACAAGCTGTTCACCGAAAAAACGCGCCCACTGCACAGGAAACTGAATCACCCACACAGCGAATCAACCGATCGCTCTGGGGGCTCAGTGGTAGAGCGCCAGACTCGTAATCTTGGGGCTGCGGGTTCGAATCTCCGCTGGGCCGTTTCGGTACATAGGGATTTTTCCCTCAGAGTTAACATTGGATCTGACTCCATTTCCCATACAGTCCTTCGAATGAGACTATAAACCGAGGTTCTGTGTGTGAACGCACGCATAACATCTTGCACACACGTAAAATCCCATCACCAACTTTCGGAAGAGAAGGCCAGTTTGGCCGTTGGTATGGATGACACGTTACACATAGCATGCATCTTCCCATAAGTTGGAGTATGGCTGCCTAATGGTGGGATATAAAAAAACGGTCATACACACAACAACTCCACTCCCTATTCAGGGGGTGTCCGCAGGAGTATCAGCCTGCGTACGCAGAAGATGAAGCGATCGCTCACACCTACCTACAAGGATGAAGCTGCGCTGCGGCAAGCGCTAAGGACAGCTGCCAACCCAACCAGCCGGCATGGATAAGGCCTAGGCCTACACGCTTCGAATCGCCAGCTGGTTGGTTCTCCAAGTACGCAGCCAGCGAAGAAATGCTATGCGATGTGAACTGACGGAAGAGTTTTGGCTTGTTGCGGCTACCGAACAGGATTTTGCGATTGACGGTGAGATTAACGTCCTATCGGCCTGTGGCCTTTAAGAACAAGCAAACAGGAAGGTGTGGGCACTCATTTTATTGTATCA
>JADBJO010018314.1:0-12500 GCA_016801955.1 Conus betulinus | reverse complement strand
TGGTTCTCAGTACTGAAAGAGCTGTCTGACGGGTAGAGAGGCAGACGGTGACAAGGTTTCCATTAATTGTTTTTCGTTTAAATTGGATACAAAACAATTGTGACAGCTTCTGTAAGATCTTTTCTTCTCATCTCGGTCTTGGTTTTACGTCACCGTCTTTTCTTCTCATCTCGGTCTTGGTTTTACGTCACCGCACCCACATCCCTTTTTTAAACCCCTGCAAAGTGTAGTTCGCTTGTCTGCTGACCATGGCTTTTTTGATACAAGGAGACAGAGGAGGAATGTTACTAGCATACAGGAACTTTCGGTACCACAGGCACCAAGCAAGTGGGGACAACATCCATTGGCGCTGTTGGAGACAACGCTGCCGTGCTAAGGTCAAAACCAATATCTTTGATGTGGCAGAAGAGAACCCACGTATTTTCGTTCTGGAGTTTCAGGATCATAACCACCCCGATGATTCAGATATGATCAACAGATCCAGAATGCGGGCACGTTTGGTTGAGCAGTGTCTTGAAGACTCTACACGGCCATGTCGCCGGACCTACAATGTTGAAGTCGTTCGACTACGCAGACAAGCCCAGGGCGGTGGAGACAGACCCGAGTTGCCCCCTTCGAGAGCTTCAGGTCTTCCATGCAAAGAGCTCGGGCAGCATCTTTGCCAGCCATTCCGAGAACAGTGGATGCTGTCCAGATTCAAGGAGAGTGGGCACAAACCTGGACTGACGAGAGGTTCTTGTTACACGCCGATAATCAGTGGGGGAGTTCTTGTTTTCGCAACTGACCAAAATTTAACTGTTTTACAACGTTGTTCTACGGTTTACATGGACGGAACTTTCAGAAGCTGCCCTCGTCCCTACCAACAGGTGTTTTCAATTTTTGGGAAGACCCATGGATTTGTTGTTCCTCTGATCCATGTTTTAATAGAGCAGAAAACGGTTGGACATTACCGCCAGGTTTTCCAAGCAGTTAAAACAGCAGTGAGACGTGTGAGCCATCACCGCTTCCGCCCAGAGCAAGTGATATGTGACTTTGAGCAAGCGCTCAAGACTGCAATAGAAACGGAATTCCTGAGGCCAATATCGGAGGGTGCTACTTCCATTTCAATCAGTCTCTCTGGAGGCGCATCCAGCACTTGGGTCTAGCTGGACCATACCGAGCCGATGACCGTTTTGCACAAACCATAAAGAAGGTCATGGCGCTCGGGTAATTACCCGTGGCCCTTGTGCAGCTTAATTTCCAAGCTCTGGGTGAACCAACGCGGGACACGGCGACTCATCGACCAGCACCCTGAACTTGAGGAGTTCTTGGAGTACGTGAGAAAAACACCTACATCAGGCCTGGCTGTCCATTCCCTCCCGTTGTGTGGAACGTATTTCATCGTGATATGGATCAAAGGACAAACAACCCCACGCTGAATGTATGTATGTGTGTCTCTCTCTCTCTCTCTCTCTCTCTCTCTCTCTCTCTCTCTCTCTCTCTCTCTCTCTCTCTCTCTCTCAAATATTCTTTTTATATATGATTGTACACATTTGTAATTGTTTATATGCTCTATTTTGTGTATTTTGTTCTATGTGTTTTTGTTTTTGTACTCCCAGTTTTATAAAAACAGGGATACTTTGCGATGGGGACGAGAAAAAATGTCTGTCTGTCTGTCTGTGTGTATGTGTGTATGTGTGTGTGTGTGAACAAAAAATGATCTCCATGTTGCCCAGGCAAAACTACTGGCCCGATCGATTTGAAATTTTAATCACGTGTTCCCATAACATCATGGATGATGCCCATCTCCATTAAACTTTTTCGTGATGTGCGCGCGCAGCGCGCGCGCGTATTTTCTACAAAACATTTAATTGGCGATAGCTCCAAAACGGCTGAACTGAATTGAATGAAATTTTCGCCTGTCTGTAGTCTGACGTCAACCCCTACTACCAACTAATAGTATTGGGTTGATAGTACGCATGCGCACCTACACACGCATGCGCAACTAAGCCTTGATTAAAAAATGATTCAAACTGGGAGTATATTTAAATGGCTTGCCATCTTGTTTTTTAATTGTTATTATTTTGATTTCAGAGCTCAGAGTTATTTTCTGAAAAAAAAGAAAAACATAACTTATTTTTTCTGAAAAAAACCCACATAAGTTCTTTTTTTTTCTGGACAAAGAAACATAACAGGGAGTCCATACTTTCTCACCTGTCTTTCTAAACTATTTCACTTTTGTTTGTGTATTTGTCACCTGACGAAGAATTTAATCGAACAATCACTTTGTTTTCTGTTGGTTTAAATTAAAAAAGTGTCTGTATTTTCTGTGGTTTGTTTCTTTCTTTATTATTATCAGAGGAACTTGCAGTCGGATTGTTACAGTTTTGCCTAGTGTTCGAGCAAATGTCAGTTTGAGCTCTGTGTAAAACTGCCCAGTTTTTTGTGCCTGTCATTCCTCTATTGCATAAAGACAGATATAATGTGTTTATTTTTTTTCAAGCGTTGATGTCGTTTTTTTCAATTGCTCTTCATTGTTTATAAGTGTCTATGTTCTGTTTCCAGCGTTTCACCGCACGCTCAATGCTGCGGTGCAGATCAGGCACCCCACCCTTTGGCTGTTCATCAGCCATTTGAAGGACAGCCAAAACACTGCCGAAGCGACTATCGCGAGGGCTGCGAATGGGGACGCTCCCCCAAGGCGTCGGCGGAAGTGGAGGGTCCTTGAGCAGCGACTTGTCAGGTTGAAAACTCAGTACAGCAATGGCGAAAGAGATGTTGACGCATACTGGCGGGCGGTCAGCCCACTGCGTGATGCAGCCTCTGTAAACTTTCTGATGATGGGACTTTTCATATGCTTTCATATGCTTCCACTGGAAAACAAGTCGGGAATCGTACTCAAAAGTTGCTTTTTATATCAATTATTTCATTTTGTTACTTCATTTGATTTTTGATAATGTGGGTATGTACAAATGACAATTATTATTTCTTTCTATCATTTCTTGCTTTACTCATTGTGGAAGTCAATGGGATGGACAAAACATTTGATTTAAAGCGCGTTATCTCGCTTAAAACTGCAAGACTTGCGTGATATTGTAGCTGCTAAAAAAGTTATTTTTTATGTCAATTATTTTATTTTGTTACTTCATTTGATTTTTGATAATGTGCTTATGTGCAAATGACAATTATTATTTCTTTCTATCATTTCTTGCTTTTACTCATTGTGGAAGTCATTGGGAAGGACAAAACATTTGATTTAAAAGCGTTATCTCCTTAAAACTGCAAGACTTGCGTGATATTGTAGTTATATACTCCTTTATTTGTTTGTCTTTTTTTCCTGCCTGTATTTCTGTATGTATGTATGTCTGTCCATCCGTTTTTGCTTCTCTCTCTCTCTCTCTCTCTCTCTCTCTCTCTCTCTCTCTCTCTCTCTCTCTCTCTCTCTCTCTCTCACGTCATTTTCATTATAAACTTACGCTTGACCACTGGTCAGTTTAACCATTGCTTGACCACAGGTCATTCTGACCATTGCTTGACCACTGGTCACTCCGATGGACCTTTGGTCATCGTGTAACTTGAATTGAGGGAACATAGGGCTAGGGAACATAGAGCTAGGGAACATAGGGCTAGGGAACATAGACATGGACCCCACTGATTGAGGTGGACACAACGAAGAGCAAGAGCTCTATGCAAGTGTCGCAAACTTGTGCATGCCATACTGGAAACATGGGGTTGGAAAAGAACTGTTCACGTCTATGCAGTCTCATATGTTTGATCAGAATCCCTTGAATAATCATGTTGTGCTTCTTATGAAAGCTACTGTGGAAACATATTTGCAAGTGAGATACTATTATGCTGGCAGGAAATACACTTTAGATCTGAAACAAAACCTGAAATGTAAAAGCAGACAAGTTTCCAACAAGCTGGTTTTATTTTCTGGCCAATAACTTCAACTGGTGAGTAATTGTGTCAAATGACTTCTTGTTGTTTTTGTTTGTTTGTATTGCTCAGCCAGCAATATTTCATATATTCGAGCTGTTGAGAGAGAGAGAGAGAGAGAGAGAGAGAGAGAGAGAGAGAGAGAGAGAGAGAGAGAGAGAGAGAGAGAGAGAGAGTGCAAAATTTCACCATTGTTATCAGTAAACTTTCGTTAGGATTCGCTATGCATTTATTGAAACTCGGACTGTTTGCCAAATGCAGACTGGGAGATTTTGACCTCAGGCTTAGCAAAAATCCGTCTGAAACGTCATACGGGAAACGTGGGTTGAGGGAAAAGAATAAGCTTGCAATGGGCTTGTTTACATAGATCTAGCCGTCTAAACAACGGTACAAACAGAAAAACCCCTACTCCTTCACCTCTCAGTGACTAACATCATAAGACAAAAGACAGCCCCCCCCCCCCCCCCCCCCCCCACCCCCCCCCCCACCCCACAGACATTTACTCCGTTGAAAGCAAAGCAAGAGAGAGAGAGAGAGAGAGAGAGAGAGAGAGAATGATCGAATGAATGAATGAATGAATCTTATTGATTGAGGGAAATCCGGAAGTTGTTTAGTTGATATTTTATACTTCATAAGCAAATACCTCACATAAAAGATGATGATATTGATTTTTGCATATGTGCGGTTTACAAGCCTTTCCAAAGCTGTGTACACAAACTGTGCACAGTGCTTAGTGTGTCCGTGCGATGCGACGTGCCGCTGATTGTTTCTGCATTTCCTGCAACTTTCGGGACGTTTCCAGTCAATGACGCAACATCATTTAAAAAAAATGAGAGAGAGAGAGAGAGAGAGTAGAGAGAGAGAGATGTAACTTTGATGTGATCGTTTCTGTTTCTTATCGCATTCCAATTCCGTTTGACTGTGTGGAAATACAACGCTAAGTAGACCGTGGCTGGCTGGCCTTGCTGTCGGGCGGCTGGCTGCCGGCTGACCTGTCGATGAGGTGTCTGGTTGTTGGGCAGCTGGCCTCTCAATTTTTGTTGGGGCAAGGGTATAATAAATAAGAATGTTAATGATTCCAACATTTCAAGCCACATCACTGACCAGGTAGATGGTAATGTGTGCACCTTGCATGTAATTTGAGCACCATGCTCAATACATAAAAAACGGTATGAACAGATTACCAGAACTACGCTACTTTCAGTTTCAGATAGAACAAGACAGTTCCCTCTCACAAGAAATGTGTGACGTAGTTGTTTTTTTTACCCAGCCCAGCAGAGGGGTGAAAAATGACGAAAATTAGTTTAAAACACTTATTGCTAAGTTTTTCAGCCTGTTGTTTCAGCCATGATATGAAAAAAGGAATTTGCTTCAGGCGAGACGCCAAAAAAAAAACACACAAAAAAAAACCGCAGCTCCTCACTGGTTGTCTAAAAAATCGAGGTGCTCATTTTACCAGCATGCTGAAGTTACCTGCGCTTGCCCTGGTGGACACGTTGCTTGAACGTAGTAAATAAGGACTTCTGTGTACATTGAACTCATTTTCTGTAAGCGTCCTGCAGATGAACCCGACAACAATATTCGAAAAATGTATTTGTCTGACATGGAACAGGTTTTTAAAACTAGACATAGCAGCTCAGCATACAATGAAGCTGCAGTCGAAGCAGTGCTCTGCCATCAACTCGTACTGCACACCGATTTTGCTCGTTTTTCTTGCAACCTAAAGCTCTTGTTCTTGCATGTTATGATTTGAACAATATGTCAAAATAAAAATCAATATTTACTCTTTTGAATGATATTATTTTAAGTATGAATCTTTCGTGATGAAATAAACAGTTAATAGAGAATGATGTGTGTGATTTGCTTACTTCCGTCACTTCCAACATCAAGATGTTGAAAAAAATTTCGCAACAAAGTCAGCCTAGCAAGAATCAGAACACACCCTTGCAGAAATGATGATGTGGTATATTGACATAGATCTGCAATGTGTAGTATCAAGACGTAAATCTTAACGAATCTGCTGACATGTGTATGCAAGAGGTACAAATTCTCATTTGACTGGAAATTGAGTTTTCACTCACTTATTTTTCACAAAACGTACGTATAAATGACATTTTCAACATGAGTAATTTTAGTGATCAAAAGGTTAAGTTTCCACTTGCTATTGTATTTTTTTTTTCACTTTTCACATTCGTGGTTACGGTGAAGAAAACAAGGAAAATATGAACGATCGTGTTTTGCTAAGGGAAGTTAAAAGGAAGTAATTAAGTTCAACCTGGTCGTCCGACAAATACGATCGCTTCAAGTTTTGAAGAAGAAAATGTTTTTTGAACAACTATCTCGATGAAAATGCCCGTAATTGCGCTCGAATCAATGTGTTTTTTTTTTTTTTCGTTTTTTCCCCCAGTTCAGTTCAGTTCAGTTAAGTTCACTTGGGACTTAGATAGCCTCATAGCATTTAGTGTCCCAATCATTTTATTTATATAAATGAATAGTGGTTGCATAATGCATGCATGTGATCAGGCTATTCTGTGTCTTTGGAGATTTTCTGGGGAGTGGAATAATCTCTTTGGCCCACACTGTTGGGCTGGAGCTGCAGGCTGTGAGATTGTTGTCTCAATGGTGCATCAACCCTCCTGGCATCATCATGACTTCCGTCAACCTCCCTGGCATCAACATGACTTCCTTCAACCTCCCTGGCATCAACGTGACTTCCTTCAACCTCACTGGCATCATCAGGACTTCCTTCAACCTGCCTGGCATCAACATGATTTCCTTCAACCTCCCTGGCATCCACATGACTTCTTCAACCTCCCTGGCATCAACATGACTTCCTTCAACCTCCCTGGCATCATCATGACTTCCTTCAACCTCCCTGGAACCATCAGGACTTCCTTCAACCTCGCTGGCATCAACGTGACTTCCATCAGCCTCACTTGCATCATCATGACTTCTATCAACCTCCCTGGCATCAATATGACTTCCTTCAACCTCCCTGGCATCAACGTGACTTCCTTCAAACCTCACTGGCATCATCAGGACTCCTTCAACCTCCCTGGAATCATCAGGAATTCCTTCAACTGCCTGCATCAAGATGACTTCCTTCAACCTCCCTGGCATCATCATGACTTCCTTCAACCTCCCTGGCATCAACATGACTTCCTTTCAACCTCCTGGCATCAACATGACTTCCTTCAACCTCCCTGGCATCAACATGACTTTCTTCAACCTCCCTGGCATCATCAGGACTTCCTTCTAACTCCTGGCATCATTAGGACTTCCTTCAACCTCCCTGGCATCAAGATGACTTCCTTCAACCTCCCTGGAATCATAAGGACTTCCTTCAACCTTCCTGGCATCAAGATGACTTCCTTCAACCTCCCTGGCATCATCATGACTTCCTTTAACCTCCCTGGCATCATCACGACTTCCTTCACTTCCTCCCTGGCATCATAAGGAACTTCCTTCAACCTCCCTTGCATCAACACGACTTCCTTCACCCTCCCTGGCATCATCATGACTTCCTTCAACCTACCTGGCATCATCAGGATTTTCTTCAACCTCCCTGGCATCATCAGGACTTCCTTCAACCCGCGTGGCATCATATGACTTCCTTCAACCTCCCTGGTCTCACCATGACTTGTACCAACAATTACAGCTTCATAATGCCCAGCATCATCCCTACACCAGGGACAAACTCAGCAAGATCGTCTTCTCCATCTGCCTGTTGTACACGTCATTATGGATCTCGATGATGTCCCCTCCCTCATTGATCACAATGATCGTTTTAACTAACATCTCAGCAGTTGCTACCACCTCTAATTCCCCAACGCAGGCGTCATTTTTTGCAACAAGTTTGAGTCTGTCCAACATGTTTCTGCAACGGAAATGAGGTGGTAAATCTGCATTTATGATAGCAGAACTTAGGATTGAGTAGGTGTCAATCTGGCCAGTGATGAAAATGATCAAGGATGATCTCAGTTTGTCTGCAGCAAGTGTTTGGATGACCTCTAAAACTGGAGCCACAGGGCACCCCGTTGGTCTGGCATGGCACTTTGCAACTGGGCATTTGTTACAATTGCTATTGATCTGAAGAAGCATCTACCTTCCCACACGTTTGAACCATTGTAGCTGGCTCTTGAGCTGGCTGCTCCACTGGTTGACCCGTTGATGAGGTGGCTGGCCGGCCTGTTGATGAGGTGGCTGGGCCCGCCTGTTGATGAGGTGGCTGGCCAGCCTGTTGATGAGGCAGTTGGCTGGCCCATCGATGCCTGGCCTTGCTGTCGGGCGGCTGACTGAACCTGTCGATGAGGTGTCTGGCTGTTGGGCAGCTGGCCTCTCAATTTTTGGGGGGCAAGGGTATATAATAAAGTAAGAATGTTAATGATTAATACATTTCAAGCCCACATCACTGACCAGCTAGATGGTAATGTGAGCACCTTGCATGTAATTTGAGCACCATGCTCAATATACAAAAAAAAAAAAAGTTTTTTATGACAATATTACGAGAACTACACTACTTTCAGTTCATGGAAACCATTGTTTTTAGCGGGAAATCCATGCTACGGTAGACATATGAAGTGTTGTTTTAGTCTGAACAGAGCATGAATTTGTGAGAAATGAGAAAAAGACAGTTCCTGTGACAAGAAATGTGTGACGTAGTTTTTACCCCGCAGAGGGTGAAAAAACTGAGGAAAATGAGTTGAAAATAGTTATCGCCAAGTTTTCAGCCTGCTGTTTCAGCCATGACACGAGGAAAGGAAGTTGCTTCCGGCGACACGCCAAAAAAAAAAAAAAAAAAATCTATAATAACAACAACAACAAACGCAGTTCCTCACTAGTTGTCTAAAAATCTTAGTGCTCATTTTACCAGCATGCTCAAGTTACCTGCGCTTCCTCTAGCATACTTTAGACACGTTGCTTGAACGTAAAAAACCAGATTTGTATTACATTGAACTCATTTTCTGTAAACGTCATGCCGATGAACCCGACAACAGTATCGGACAAATGCGCTTCTCTGACCTGGAACATGGTTTAAACCAGACATAGCGGCTCAGCATATGATGTGATAATACTACAGCTCTTATATAGGTAGCGGCAACCGAAGCAGCGCTCTGCCATCGACTGGTACCGCACACCGATTTTACTCGTTTTCCATGCAACGTAAAACTCTTGATCTTGCACGTTGTAGTTTAAACAGTATGTCAAAATAAGATCAACATTTATTCTTTTGATTGAATATTATTTTAAGTATGAATTTTTGTGATGACAGAAAGAGTTAAAAGAGATTGAGATGTGTGATCTTCTTGCTTCCGTCACTTGTAACAACAAAATGTTGAGAAAATCTCTCAACAAAATTAGCCTAGTAAGAATCACAACACACAGTACAGAAATCATGGTCAAGTATATTGATATAAATCTGCAATGTATGTTTTTGTGGTATGAAGATGTAATTTCTAATGAATCTGCTGACATGTGTATGCAAGAGGTACAAATTCTCATTTAAGTGGAAATTGAGTTTCACTCACATATTTTTACAAAAACGTACGTATAAATGACATTTCAACATGAGTTATTTTAATGATCGAAATGTTAGGTTTTCACTTACTATTGTATTTTTTTTTCACTGTTCATATTCGTGGTTACGGTGAAGAAAAGAACGAAAAATGTGAACGATCGTGTTTTGCCAAGGGAAGTTAAAGGGAAGTAATTAAGTTCAACCTGGTCGTCCGACAAACACGATCGCTTCAAGTTTCCAAGAAGAAAAAATGTTTTCGAACAACTATCACGATGAAAATGCCCTTAATTGCGCTCGAATCAATGTGAAGTTTTTTTTTTTTTTTTTTTTTTCCTTTTTTTTCCAGTTCAGTTCAGTTCACTTGGGGCTTAGATAGCCGCACACAGTTTTTAGTGTCCCAATCATTTTATTTATATAAATAAATAGCGGTTGCATAATGCATGCATGTGATCAGGATTTTTAATTTTACTTAATTCTGTCAATCAAAATGAAATTTTAAGATATTTAACTTGCGTTAGTATCCAGAAGGTTTTTCAAAGTATTCAAATCTGTTACTTTTTCAATGTGTGCAGGTAGTTTGTTCCAATATGGCGCCACTCTGTTACTAAAGGAAAATTTTTCTAAAATTGGTGCGACAATATTGAATCTGGATTTTGTTAGCAGAATTTCTTGTAATTTGATTAGTGGTTAGTAGTGCAGAGTAGACCTGTAACCAATTTTAATTATCTGAGGAATATTCTCTCCTGATGAGGAATATTGAAAACGATGATTCTCAATGTTTACCATATGCTATCAATGTAATGTATCAATATTTATGTCAAGATGGGATCCTGTGTTTTTATGCAATCAAATGCGTTTTTAGTATGAAAATCGCACACACACACACACACACACACACACACACACACACACACACACACACACACACACACACACACACACACACACCTCACTCAAACTCAAACACACAGAGGCTGGCACATAGACAGACACCCACATGCTCAAATAAGCAGAGGCTGGCACATAAAGACAGACACCCACATGCTCAAATAAGCAGGGGCTGGCACATAAAGACAGGCATCCACATGCTCAAATGAGCAGAGGTGGGCACATAAAGACAGACACCCACATGCTCAAATAAACAGAGGCTGGCTCATAAAGACAGACACCCACATGCTCAAATAAAACAAAGGTGGCACATAAAACAGACACCCACGTGCTCAAATAAGCAGAGGTGGCACATAAAGACAGACACCCACATGCTCAAATAAGCAGAGGCTGGCACATAAAGACAGACACCCACATGCTCAAATAAGCAGAGGCTGGCACATAAAGACAGACACCCACATGCTCAAATAAGCAGAGGCTGGCACATAAAGACAGACACCCACATGCTCAAATAAGCAGAGGCTGGCACGTAAAGACAGACACCCACATGCTCAAATAAGCATGTACTTGACATATTTACACATACACCTCTTCGTGTTTTCCCGCCTGAATTCATAATATCCTATGTGAAGCGCACGCACGCATGTGCAAGCACACACAGGCACGGACGCACGCGCACGCGTGCGCGCGCGCGCGCGCACACACACACACACACACACACACACACACACACACACACACACACACACACACACATTTTTTTTCCCTTGTTTGTTTTTGCTTTTTCATGAGCACACATAATATGTCGACAATTGTGTGTGTGTCTGTGTTGTGGGAATGGGGGGGTTAGCCAACTGGCTCGGTACTGCATACATCGAAGAAAGACACCATTGTAAAGTTGATGAATGGAAATGTGAACTTATTTGGATAAAACACATCAGTGTCAGTTTGTGAATATAAACATCTAATTAACTGCATAAATATTCATAATATAGGTTGCTAAGGAGATAATGTGTAACTGTATTACTATAGATATAATTATATGTACATGTGCTTATTCCGAAAAAGAAACAGTACATGATCAGTCATGAAAATGCCGAAGTGTGGAGCATAATCATATAAGCACACTCATTGTTAGTAGCAATGAATATTTCAGCTTCAAGAAATTACATACAAATTTACTTGCATGCACAAAGAACTTATGTAGGCTTAGTTGGATGTGTACTTACTCTGTTGAAACACAATGCTTAGATCAGTTCGTGCACTAATACAGCTAGTGTATCTATATGCTGAAACCGTCATTAGACTTAAAATATGCCTTTTTTTCCCTACTGTCTTTTGCAGATGGTCCAGTGCTCACTAGACTACGATCTGTTTTCCTTGCTTCCGGCAGAAAAAAAAAAGCAGCATTGGCTCAAAGAAACGAATAAGATCAATGAAATAGTGAAGCAGATGCAAGTTCATAGGGGACCATGCTGCACTGCAGCTGATGTCAACGGTTTGCTGCTCATGTATCGCACACGCAAAGATCAGGCTGCAGCTCTATGAGCTGACATTCAGTACCACAGGGTGGTTCTTTAAAAAAAATCTCTACTCCTGTGATTGGGGGGGTACAGTCCAGGTGCTGAGTGCCAGACTCAAAAGCTTTTAAGCAGAAAAATTCTGTGCGTGTCACCTCCAATCCTACTTCAGCTGCATGTCCTGCTAGTGGCAGACACCCTGACAATTGTCGTCCTGATGCTCCTCCTGCAATCCTGCAGATGATTGTATTGTGTACCTCCTGCTGCTGCAGCCAACTTCCAACCTGCTACAGCTGTTGAAGTAAATGAGCCAGCACCACATTCTCCAAATCCTCCAGATCTTGCTTTCTGCTCCTGTCCCCCTCAAGGAAATACTGGTCGAGGCGAAGGAGGGAGGGCGACAGTGGGGAAGGAGGGGGAGGAGCGACAGAGGGGAAGGAAGGAGGATGACAGAGGGGAGGGAGGGAGGAAGGAGGGAAAGGAGGGGGCGACAGAGGGGAAGGAGGGAGGGCGACAGAGGGGAAGGGGGGGAGAGCGAGAGGGGAAGGAGGGAGGGTGACAGAGGGGAAGGAGGGAGGGCTACAGAGAGGAGGGGAGGAAGGAGGGACGGCGACAGAGGGGAAGGAGTGAGGATGACAGGAGGGAGGGCGACAGAG
>JADBJO010018313.1:17500-35613 GCA_016801955.1 Conus betulinus | reverse complement strand
TGCGAACACGAGACAGGAAGGGGAACGATCGATGGAGAAAGACAGAGAGGAAGAAAGAGGGTGAATCGACCGTGGTGACATGAGACCAGACAGACAGACAGCCCACGAGACCGGACAGAGAGGACGAGGGATAAGACAGCAGCAGAGAGAGCAGGAAAGAGGGGAATGATAGGTGAGTGACAGTTACGACTTCGGACAGGACGAGAAGACAGACAAGGCGAGACAGAGAGTGACTGAGATGGAGAAGAAAGAAGTGACAGAAAGAGCAGTCGTGAAGAGTGGTGATGACAGACAGAAAGACAGACAGATGAGGATGGAACAGCGGTTGGCGCGTAACTCGAGTATATCGGAGCACGCGTATGGTCATGCGCGCAATCCGGCCCGATGGCAGAGCGCTTCTGTGTGTGAAAGGTTCGTGCGAAAGCACGCGCTGAATCGTGTGCCGGTGAGGAGCGGGGAAGGGAGAGAGCGGAGGGCTCTAAGAAGTGCGTTTGCATGCATTTCTGACCTACGTGAGGACGTGTTAAATTCACTTTCAATAAGCAATACTGCAAACATCTTGTGGTGCTGCATTGCATAAGTTAAGTAAATCAATGCTCTTGTGTTTGCGCGTGCACTTTGTATTGCTTGTTAGTTGTCCAGTTAATATAACAGGTATATTGTGAACCCTAGTACACAGTTTAATTCTCTGGTGGAATAACAACCGTAATTATTGATTTGAGGAGAGCGGAGAAGAAAGTTGGAGAGCCGAGCGCGAGGGAGAGGAGGATGGAGAGATGAGTAGAGAGGGGGCCGAGGAGCGGAGGCGACGGACAGAACGAGATGAGGCGAGAGAGAGAGACGCGAATGTGTACGTGCGGTATACTTATGCGAGTTGTTGTGTGTACATGCCTTGGTGCAAAAGCCCCGAGACAATGACCCGTCCACTCGACCTTCCTAAAATCATCGTCCGCAAACTGAAGCGAATAACACCGACTTTATGGTAAATGCTTTTGTTGGTTCTCAATCGCTGTTGTGGTGACGGGGTGTCACTAGTAAAGAGGCCCTACTGCAAGATTTGGAAACGTATTGTTTTTCATTTGAAGCGTCTGGTGCAGAAAGGAATCTGAAAATTGGACAGCAATAACGGTGTGGAGGAGGGATTGAGACAAAAAAAAAAAAACAGAGCTAATCATCTTCTTGAACTTTGGTGGGTGGGGGGGCGGGGGGGCGGGTATTGGTATTTGGGGGGGTATTTTGGGGGGGTTTATTGTAAGTATCAGATCGAGTTATTTTTAAAGGAAAATGAAAATCGCAGTTGAACTAAAAAGGTCAAACATAAGCAAGTGAAAAATAAAGACCTGGGCGTGTCGTGTGAGTGTGTAGTTGTGCGTTGTGTGTTCTTTTGTAGTGTGTTGGAAAGAGAAGAGGAGGGTTAAACAAAAAAAACTACACTACAAAGGAGATAATCAAATAATTTCGAAGGGAAGGATGGTCACTTTTCTTGTACTAGTTACAGTATCTTTTTGTTAGGTGACTAAGGTTAAAATGTTAAAAGTCTAGTTTTTTTATCTTGATTCTTTCACTACCTTGTTTGACGTTTTTTTTGTCTATTTCTTTTCTGTCTTTCGTTTATTTTTCTTTATATCATTGGATTCTGCGACCACTTTGATTTGGTAGACATGTGTGGTCAACTGAGTCTAGAAATCGCCCTAATCATCGAGACGAATAGTCGTTACAATATGTCCAACGCCTCGTTAGAAATAACCTCTCTCACTCTCACAACAGCGGCTGTCATTCATTGTCGCCCCCGACGGTCGGAGTACTGTTGATACTTTCTCTTTCCCCCCCAAACTCGCTTCTTCGCCTTCCTGTCATAATCCTCCCATCTCGCCCTCACCTTTCCCCGATCACTCCTTCCTTTCATTGATTAACTTCTCCGTATTTCTTCGTCACCCCTGATAGGTTCAGAGCAGTAGCGTGGTGAGTGGGCGGAGGAGTCGGAGGGGGGGGGGGTGGGCGGGGGGGGGGGGGGGTTGGTAGGATTGGTAGGGGGTCAGGGGGGGGTTCTTCGGGTAGTAGGGGGGGTTGGGATGGTTGGAGAGGAGGTTGGAGGACGGGGGTACGGGGGCTCTGGGGTGGAGGGGGGGGGGGTTAGTTCATACTTATATAAACCGACTTACGGGGCGACGAATGTTTCAAACTTCGTACTGGTGTACGAGTATCAGGGTTGAAAAAAAAGAAAAAGGCTAGATGAGAGCAGCTGAGGTCGTTTTGATGTCTGGTGGCGGTGTGCGAGAAAGGCGATACCACTATTTACCCCCCCTATCGACGTTGGGAAAGAAAAAGAATCATTCATCAGGATTGCCAGCTGTGGTGAGTGTGTGTGGTGAGTGTGTGTGTGTGTGTGTGTTGTGTGTGCTTTAGCTGCGGTAGGTTGCTTTGACGTAAGAAGAAATAAAACTGCGTTGGGGTGGATATGATAGCAAAAAAAGTAATGATAGTGGGTTCGATGGCATATAATTAGTAATGATAATGATAATAATAACGGACAATAATAATATAGATAATAATTAATGGATGATGATGGTGCTGATGTAATAATGATAACAAATGAACAATAAACAACAAATAGCGATGCGCATACATAATAATAAGCAATAGATGATGATGAGGATAACGACAACCACAAACAATACAATAATGACGATAATAATAATAATTAATAATAACAATGAATAATGATAAGTGATATAAACAGATAATAATTTCTGATGATAATAATACACAACACCATGATATAAAAATAATGGTGAATACAATAATCAGCTCATAGATCTAGTGGCTTCATGACGGCGAGATAAAATGATGGATGGGTGATTATGATGATGATGACGACGGACGACGACGACGACATGCAGGAAAGAAGAAGTTAGAGGATGAAGAGAATAGCAATAGGAGGAGGAGCAGGACGAGAAGAAGACGAAGAGGAGGAAAGGAGGAGGAGGAGAAGAAGTAGAGAAGCAGAAAGAAGAGAGAAGAAGAAGAAGCACAAGTTTCAAACAAGAAGAAGAAGGCGGAGAGGAAGGAGGAGGAGGAAGGGGAAGGAGGAAGCAGGAAAGGAAGAAGGAACGGAAGAGACGAAAGAAGAAGAAAAAGAAAGACGAAGAGAAGGAGGGAAAAGGGAGGGAAGAAAGGAAGAAAGCAGGAAAGAAGGGAAAGAAAAAAAGGAGAGGGAAAGGGAGAAAGAAGGACAAGAAAGACAAAGAAAACAGAAGTGGAGGAGAAGAAGAAAGAAAGAAGAAGAAAAGAAAAGAAAGAAAGAAGAGAAGAAGACAGAAATGAGAAATAATGATAACAACAACGACAATAACACAACTTCAACACTAATACTAATGCGATTATGATAAAAGAAATATGCTAATGGTTGATGGCGACGATGATGAGTATTAACAATAACGAGTGAATATGGATGAAATTTAAATAATGAAAGTAAAGCACGAGGAGAGAAAGGTAAGCACAGAGCGCAAGCAAAACAAAAAGCAAAAACAAAACAACGTGAGTAACGCAAGTGGAGATAAGAAAAATGACACATAAACAATCTCCACGGGATTTGAAAATTCTATAAAGCAGGTCGAAGAAAACAATATCAATGGATCATTTCAATTAAATCAAGACGACACAATCATTCACTTTTTTTCATTGTATCTACCAGGGAGATGCATGTGTGTTTTAGTACCACCAACTGCACATTGCATTAAACTGACACTGTGGTATCGTGTGTGAAACGCTGCGACATAACATCATTGCACAACGTTTGTTAATAAAATTCTTACTGCATCACCAACTTTCGGAAAGAGGAAGGCCCAGTTTGGCTTGTTGTAGGCTGACACGTTACACACAGCAGGCACCTTGCAGGAGAAAGGAAAAAGAATGAAGGAAGCGAAGTTAAACGGGACGGAGAGAGAACGATATTGAGTGTGAATGGGGCTGGATGAAACGGGAAACGACTTGAACAGAAATCGAGCTTCAGCGCCCCAGCTGGACAGCTCTTCAGTCTGTCGGAACATAGCCTAGGGCGTTAGGCAGCCCCTGGTTGTGGAATTGTTAAAGCGCGTACGAGCTTGGTTCTATAGCCGAGAGAGACTATAGGCGGCTATATAAGTATTCATTCACAATAAAAAAAAAAAACCCAATAATAATGATAATTAATAATGATTAATGGGACACCTCAGAGGCAGCCCACACAAAGGCAGTCTCGTTACCACAAGTCCTTGCTACTGTTGGACGGATGTGATGCGTCGCTGCTCATGCTGCGGCTTGTCATATTTATGTCATACTTTTATTACTCATACTGTTGGCTTACTACTCGCTAACAGTGTATATACTACTGACTGCTACTATTACTAATGGTACTATTGCTTCCCCCTAATACTGCTGCGCTATTTCTCCACTTGCGGCTGATGTGAGATGATGATACAAACTTTTATAATGTTGCAGTCTTCCTACGGATTCGCTTCTGCTTTTACTACAGCTGACTGCTGCTGCTCCCGCCGACGCGCACTACCATTTCTCACATAGCTCCTACACAGTGACCATAAGTAACACCAAGGTGCAGTTAGTGGTCAAAAAAACATCTGCTACACTGATGCGGGACAGAGGAGAAGAACGAAGAACGAAGGAAGAAGGAAGAAGAAGAAAGGTAAACGACGAAAAGACGAAAGAAGAAGAAGAGAGGGAGGAAAGAAGAGAGAAGAGAAGAAGAAAGTAGAGGAAGAAGAAGAAAGAAGAAGAGGAAGAGAAAAAGAAGAAGAAAAAAGAAGAAAAAAGAGAAGAAAAGAGAGAAAGAAAAGAAGAAAGAGAAAGAGAAGAATTACCAAAGAGAGAGAAAGAGAAAGAAGAGAAGAAGAAAAGAAGAGAAAAGGACAAAGAAAGGCAAAAAGAAAGAGCAAAGAAGACAAAGAAAGAAAGAAAAAAAAGAAAGGAAAAAAGAAAGAGAAGAAGAGAGAAAGAGAGAAGAAGAGAGAAGAGAAGAAAGAAAGCAAGAGAAAGAAGAGAAGAAGATAAGAAGGAAGAAGAAGAGACAAAGGAAGAAGAGAAAAAGCGAGAAAGCAAGAGAGAAACAGAAGAAAAAGAAAAAGGAAGAAGAGTAAGAGAAGCAGAAGAAGAAAAAGAAGAAAACAAAAAAGAGAAGAAGAAAAAAAGAGAAGAAGAAAAAGAAGAAAACAGAGAGCAAAGAAAGAAAGCAAAAAAGAAAGAAAGAAAGAGAAAAGAAAAAGGAACCCCCCCCCCCCCGAAGAAGGAAAAAAGGGAAAGAAGAAACGAAAAAGAGAGAGGAAAAAGAAGACAAAAGAAGAAAAGAAAAAAAAAAGAAAAGAGAAAAAAAAGAAAAAAGAGAAAGAAAAAGAAAGAAAAGAGAAAAAGAGGAAGAAGAAGAAAGAAGAGAAAAAAGCCGGAAAAAGAAGGAAGAAGAAGAGAGAAAGAAAATGAAAAGAGACCCAAGAAAAAGAAGAAGAAAGAAGAGAGAGAAAAAAAAAGAAAAGAAAACAAAGGAAGGAAAAGAAGAAAGAAAAAGAAAGAGAAAGCGAAGAGAAAAAAGAAAAGAAAAAGAAAAGGAAAAAAGAAAGAGAGAAAGAAGAGAAAAAGAGAACAGCAAAGAAAAAAAGAAAAAAGAGAGAAGAAGGTAAGAAGAGAGAAGAGAAAGAAGAGAAAGAGAGACAAAAAAAAAAAAAAGAAGGGATGTGAAGAAAGCAGGAAAGCACAGAAGGAAACGAGAAAAAGAAAAAAAAAAACAAGAAGAGAAGAAGAAAGAGAAGACCCGGAGAGAAAAAGAAGACGAAAAGAAAAAAAGAAGAAAGAGAAAAGAAAAAAGAACAAGAAGAAGAGAAAAAAAGAAAAAAAAGAAGAGAAGAGGAACGAAAACCCCAGAAGAAGAAGAAGAAAAGAAGAAAGATAGAAGACAAAAAAAAAGAGAAGGAAGAAGAAGAGAAAAAGACCGAAAGAAAGAAGAAGAAGAATGACAAGAAGAAGAAGAAAGAAGAAGAAAGAAGAAGAAGAAGAAAGGGTAAGGGACGTTTCAGTTCGTACCGTTCGACCATCAGCGAGCCAAAGTTTTCTACCTGCTCCTTCAGAAAACACTTCGACGAAAACATTTAAAGTTTCTGTTGTTGTGTTGTTAGGGCTGGAAGGCTTTCAGCCACACACCCTCTCCTGATCCAGCCCCCAGGGACCCACTCAGGGAGCCACTCCCGCTTCTATACCGCCAAAACCCCCCTCCCACCCACCGCGCGCGGCTCCCCCCCCCCCAACCCCCAACCCCCCCACCCCTCCGCCCCAATCCCTCCCTGAAAGGGCCCTTCCCCCCCAGACCCCCACCCCCAACCACTAGATCGCATGGGTCTTCCAGTTTGCTCAGGGCATGGTTTTGGCCAGCACACCCCGTGTTCGGCACCCCCACTGTGGGCACCACCAACCTCCCGTTCTTGCGCCCGGCCAAAGGATTCACAGGGTCTAGGGGAGACCCTCGGGACAAACCCACAACAAACCCCACGCTAAAGGACATTGCAGTGTATCAGCCAGGTCTTAGCGGCGGTGGTGCCGCGGCGTGAAGTGTGGCAACCTGTTCTGAGGCAACAAGTCCCTGGGTTAGGGGGGACCTCCTGGCCCGCCGTGCACCCACTCGCCTATCTCTCTCTGCCTTGTATACTCTTAGCGGCTGTGCGCGCGTGAAGTGTGCCTCTTATGAGAACTTGGACCCTGGAGTTTCTGCTCGTCTCTGCCGCTCCCTCAAACACCTCGCTCTCTCTGCACCTCGTCTCTCTGTCTGTCTGTCTGTCTGTATCTGTCTGTCCTCTCTCTCTGTCCTTTATGTAAAGAATCAAAGGGAACGAATTCCCACTTTCGTCATGTCCTGTCCCGCTCTCATGAGCATCAGAGGGAGAAAAGCATGTTATTTTTAAAAAGCCCAAACTGACAGACGGCCATCATGTTGTTTCAACTGAGCCTACTCTGTTTAATCTACCTTCATGCTGAAGTTTTTATTTAGGTTTTTTTTTTTGGCTTTGTTTTTCTTCAAAGCCTTTAAGTAAGAGAAATTTTCATGCCCTGAAATTGCTTTCCAATATGTTTGTTCGTTCGTTCCATAATTCAATTTCATGGATATAATGAATAGGCCACTGGCGTGTATTACATCCTTCATCGTGCCTTGGACTATTAGATGACTAAAATATCTGGGTCATGAATATTCAGTCTGAATCTCATGTCTGTCTGTCGTCTGTCTGTCTGCTTGTCTGTAATCTGTCTCTCTCTCTCTCTCTCTCTCTTCTCTCTCCTCCCTCTCTCACACACACACACACACACACACACACAACATATTCAAAATCAGTGTCACCTTATACGTACAGTGAGTGATAGGCACATGTAGGGTGCTGCAAGCACGATGAGGAAAGAGAGGAAGAGGCGGGTAATTCGTTGTCTAGCATGAGAAAAAAAAAAAGAAAAAACGATTTAGGTTATAGAAATCATCGTAACAAAACTAATAACAACAACAACAATGGAAAAGAAAAGCGGGGAAAAAAAGAACAAAAAAAAAACGGAAAAAAGAAAAGAAAAAAATAGGAAGAAGAAGAAGACAAAAAACGGGGAGGGGAAATCGTTTTAAAACTATGACACAAAACACGTCAATACATCAACAACCCGTGGAAAAACAATGTCGGCAAATCAGTGCAGCAAAGCTCCAACACAGCGAGGCCAGTTCCGGAGCTAAATACTCGATACCGTGTGGCAGATTAATATCCTATAAACTAGATAGTTAACCCCCATCACACCCCTCAGAGGGGGGGAAAAAGAGTTACACGTGGACGGAGAGGCCCCAAAAAACAGAAAACAGAACAGTATAAGAGAAGGAGTGAGAGAGACACAAGAAAAATTGAAGGAAATTGTAGGGGGGGGGGAATAAGGGGGAAGTCAGTAAGATTGACCGAAACAGAGAGTCCCCGAAGTGGTGGCGATTTTGGGAGTATGGCGTTGCTTAATGGCGGCGGATTAAAAAAAAAAATCCCGGTCATACACGCAAAAACTCCACTCCCTGTGTTGGGTAGATGGGAATTAATCCGTGTCTGTCTGTGCAGGGCGTGTCCGCAGGAGCATCAGCCTGCGTACGTAAGAGATAAGAAGACGAAGATGACAAAGAGTACAATACAAGTGTACAGAAGTTCGAGATGACTGGGGTGGGGGGTACATGATCACACGATAAGACTCCCACATCATGTACTATGCTTTTACCCATCCCCCCCCCCCCCCCCAACACACACACACAACACAGTATACCATCCTTCCGGCATTCCCCACACAATCGCATCAAATTCGCGCACTGTGAAACACCGCTGACCACGTCACGATTACAAGAAAAAGGAGGAAGCATGACAGACATGGAAAGAACGAGGGTGGGGGGGGGCGGTTTAGGGCTCGTAGGGGGGAAGGATGGGATGAGAAGAGGGGAAAGTGGGTGCGGGTGTGGCGGGGGGGGAGTGGACAAGGGCTGGAGAGGGGAGGGGGTGTGAATGCGAAACGGATGCGTGCCTCAAAGATATCATATATCTGGCGGGACCTCCGCGTCGGAAAACTACTCCAGAGTCCAGCCGCAGGTCGAGCGCCTCTATGACGGAGTCCTGGACTGACACTCGGCGACTATCGGCCACACCAGTCGGAAACACAGTCATCAGGGGAGCAAAAGAACTGGAGCGGAGGAATATACTAATAAACCAGGCGGGGTTACTTCCCTAGCTCATAAAAGGGGAGTAATTCCTGCGGTTGAGGCGATGGTTGTTCTCCTCTGTTTGTCTTCGGCGTCAGGGCGAATCGTTGTCACCATTCTCCCAAATACACACTCGAACGGGACGCCTAACTGACGGGTTAGTGGAACAGAAACAGAAACAAAGACACCGCCTCGTCAGAGAGGAGGTTTTTACTAGGAGGACTAGCAGGAGGAAGGATGTGGCTGACTGGGGGGAGAGAGAGGAGGATAGAGGGAGGCAATGGAGACTGGGAGGGTGAGGAGGAGGAGGGGGAAGAGTGACAACGGTGTGTAGAGACACATGTACTGGACGTTGCACAGAGACGGCGCTTTAATGACTGTCAGGATTCACGAGTGGGCTATGCCTGAGTCTCCGCGAGGAAACTCCGAGAGACACAATGAAGCACAAAGAACGCAGAGTGTGAGACCAATTCAATAGCTCCGTAAAAAAGACATACGACCTTCTCTTCTAAAAACTGATCTGGCCAGTGGAAGGGCCCTCCGACCTTTCTGATGCGTTTCAAACTTTAAATAGAAAATGCTGTTCCACCAGACTTCCTGAACAACCCAAAACAAAGACACACACATCACGCATTTCTATTTCTTGCTCTACTCAGGCAAAGACAGACAAATTCAGGACAATGAAAACGAAGAACGGACAAATAAAATCTCATTCTAAAAAGGGCGCAAAAAAAAAAATCGACTCTCTCCTCTATCTCTCTCTTCTCTCTATCCTTCTCTCTCTACCTCTTCTCGCTCAGACTGCTAGGGAATAATCGTGGTACCGGTACAAGTGTCAGGAAATGTATTTGAAAGACCCTCGGAGGCCAGGACATAATCCACCGTGTTAATATACATAATCCTAAATACAGAACACATGTTGAACATGTCTTTGCCGTCAAGTGGAGGACTTTCATCTGTGGGAAGATCTCACCATTTCGGGACTGTGTGATTTTGGCTACATGTAGATCTACGCTCACTAATTCCTGGGAAAGGTAGGATGTCTCGCATTAAGATCACACTAGAAGCATAATCAACATCAATAAAGGACATCACTATTCACAATCAGTCTTCTAGCAAGTCAATGCCATTGTCAAAATTATTTGACAGAGTAATAGGTTTGAGGAGTAATGTAAGGTGATGAAGTGTAGGTCGGCAGTTTATTTTTTCCATGCAATCAGAAGATATACAGAACCAGTTATCAGCGGCTGAAGATCTGATACATGTGGATGTTAACAAGGCAATAGATCAATTCAATAAAATTGTAAAAGATCAAGCTGAATGTATGGTGAAAAGAATACCAGTAAACAAAAATGTCACTCAAAATGATTGGTATGACCAGGAAATGTGAACTTTATAAATGTAAAATGCTAGACTGTTCAGAAAATTTGTAATACGTTAGATAAAGAAGATGGAATTGAGTTTTGTATTGCAAGGCGTGAATACAAGAATTTAAACAAAAGGAAAAAGAAAGAAAAATAATGATAGCTTACTAAATGAAACTCGTGAATTCTATTCAGAGTCAGAAATCTTTTTGGGAACATATTCATAAAATATCTAGAAAGAGATCACAACCTTCAAATGATATTCCTATGCATGAATGGTGGTCCAACATTTCAAAAGTTTGCTAGAAAACGACGATGATGAGAATGTCATGTGTGGAGGAAATGTTAACAGATGAGGACGGAGAGGGAGTTTGTCTGCTTGACAGACCAATATCTAAAGAGGAGATATTACTTGCTATACGAAAATTGAAAAATGGTAAATCTGCTGGACCAGATGGTATGATTGGTGAGTTTTTCAAGAATTCTGGAGAATGTAGTCTCAACTTTTTAGTAAAGCTATTTAATTTTCTGTTTGATTCTGGAATTTATCCTGATGGCTGGAAAGAATCTATAGTTCTGCCTTTATTTAAAAAGGGAGAAGTCAATGATGTGAATAATTACAGGGGTATTTCCTTGAGTAATATTTGTAGCAAATTGTATAGTTCTGTTATCAATAGTAGATTGGGTGAATGGGTACGCATGAATGATATAACAGGGGAACATCAAGCTGGGTTTAAAAAAGGTTACTCAACAATTGATCATATATTTACACTACTAGCTGCCGTGCAAAAACAGTTTGTAAATAATCAGAAGTTGTATGTTGCCTTTGTTGACTTTGAGAAGGCTTTTTGATTCAATCTCTCGTAAACTTTTATGGCCTATTTGGTAAAAAAAATGGAGTTAAAGGTAAAGTATTTCGTTGCGTGAAAAGTATGTATAGTGAAGTAAAAAAGCAAGAATACGATCAGGAGCAAAAATTATCTGATTCCTTTATGTGTTCTCGTGGTGTTAAACTGTTAAACAGGGTGATGTTTCTAGCCCCGTGTTGTTTTCGTTGTTTATAAAACGAGCTAGCCCTGGAAATAATAGAAAATGGTAGGCATGGAGTGACTTTTGATTTTATAGAATGTTTATTTTGCTGTTTGCTGATGATATTGTATTATTGTCCACGACAGTAATTGGTCTACAACGTCAACTTAATTCCTTATACTCTGCAGCCAAAGGACTTGAATTACAAGTTAACATGAAGAAGAGAAACTAATATTATTGTATTTCGTAAAGGTGGATACTTGGCAAAAGTTGAAAGATGGACCTATGGGAACGAGAGAGTCGTTGTAGTTAATGCATATAAAATATCTAGGAATATACTTTACAAACTAAACTCAGCTTTAATTATGCATGTCAAGATATCGCAAACAGAGCAAAGAGAGCAATTGTAGTTATTTCTTCATATTTTGTACAAACTGGACTGTAATTCATTTAGTATTTTTACGAAGCTGTTTGACTCACAGGTTCAACCAATTCTGCAATATGGAGCTGAAATCTGGGCTTTCGAAAAAAAAAAAGTATGGCCATAGAGAAAGTTCACCTGTATGCATTGAAGCGTTTCTTAAATGTTGATATGAGAACTCCAAATGATATGATTTATGGAGAAACTCGGAAGATATCCAATTTACCTGAACTCCTATGTAAAATGTATTAAATACTGGCTGAAGTTAACTAGAATGCATGAAGATAGGTTACCCTTTAAGGCATACAAAAAATGTTGATGTTCTTGGATAATAATGGAAAGAAGACATGGGCTTCTAGTGTGCGACAATGTTTGAATTCTTATGGATTTGGGTTTGTTTGGGATAATCAGGGCGTTCAAAACATATCTGGATTTTTAAAATGTTTCAAAGACAGGATAATTGATTGTAGATGGCAAAAAACTGGCATGATCATGTTAATCATAGTGATAGATTCTTACAGTATAGACTCTTAAGACAACGCATGAGTTAGAACATATGCCAACGTGAAAATGAATCGATACATTATGAGCACATTAGCAAAGTTTAGATTTGGTGTTTCTGATCTCGCTTGTCATCGTTTCAGATATTACAACTATGCCGAAGGCGAATTTATATGCCGTTTGTGTGGTTTAGCTAAAGAGGATGAAGTTCATTTTTTGTTGTGCTGTCCTGTGTTACATGATCTTAGAACCAAACTTATTCAACCTAAGTATTTTACTGAACCATGTCATTTTAAGGTAATATTACTGTTGTCGTCAAGAAAAGAAAACATTATCTGCAATCTGGCTATGTTTATTTATGAAGCACAAAAAAGACTGTCTCTCTCTCTCCTCTCTCTCTCTCCTCCTCTCTCGCTCTCTCCTCTCTGGGCATCCAGCATGACCAAATTTTCGCAGCAGCGGCAAAGAAAAAGTTGTCGGTTCCTGCAAAAAGATGTCCTCCAGCATGCTTGTCTTGGGGCTCCATCAACCTTTAAACTGAGGTTTGAGCGCGCGGACTTTAAGAAATGACGTTGTCGTCTTTCACTGTCAACGGCAGAGGGAATCCAGCCATCATCATGCTCAGACTGACGACCACGGGGGAGCCATTGTCACTTCTGACCACTATGCTGTGGTCACACCCCCACAATGAGGAGTTTGCACTGAATCACTATATGAAATCACATATAATTCATGTAAGCGTTTTGAGGCCTACCATAAATTTGAGACAGCATTTAATATCAAACTGATCCGCCTTGGCTTAAGGCTTTGTCAGACCAATCGACATAGGCTAGAACATCAAGGCTAAACTGAAATGTTGTTATGCTCTGCATAGTTTATGTGGGACTGTTTTCAGTCTTGACAAATAGCGTAACACCATCAGCCTCCAAAATCCCTCGAAGTCGGAGCGTGGCTGCTGCCATGTGCAGAGTAATAATAAAACCAGTCACACACGTAATGTTCTCATCCTAGCTGAGTGCATTTGTACCATAGTGTTCAAGTACTTCGGCTGTTTGGATGATCCCTGGAGTCTTTTAGCTAGGGTACGACAACACCAACAACTTATCAAAGTGATAATTGATTAAAAGAACAGCTCCCCACAATTATTTCCCTTGTTTGGGGGATTTTCACTGATGAAATCACAAAGAATCTTCAAATACATGACCTTCCCCATAGCCGACGTCACATTTCAGGCCTTTGCACTCACGCGTGGCCCTATCTCTGCGCCAGCTGGAAACCCCTAAATAGTCCCATTCCTTTGATTTTATTTTAATCTGTCTACTTGGAACCACCTGGCTTGTACCTTGATGGCCATATGAAAGAAAATGAGGAGAATCAATGTTCCGACACATTAGGAATTCTCAAAACGATCTAATTGCGCCCAGTCCTGTAAATACTCTACTCCTTAAGCAAGGCCTTAGCGCATTAATTTTGGGGGTGTGTAGCCTGAGTCGTGTCCGCTTCAAGCAACCAGAGAGAGGCAGGCGGAGAGCTGAGACACGCAAAATGAAGCAGGAGAAAAAACAGAATGCAACCTTCACTTTGCCCAGAGAACGAAAAAGGCCTTCAAGGCAGCCCTTCCCTTCACTTTGCCCACGAGAAAAAAGGAAAGGCAACCTTCACTTTGCCAAGGAGAAAAAAGGAAGGCAACTTTCACTTGCCCAGGAAAAAAAAGGAAGGCAACCTTCACTTTGCCAAGAGAAAAAAAAAGAAGGCAAACCTTCACTTGGCCAAGGAAAAAAAGGAAGGCAACCTTCACTTTTGCCAAGGAGAAAAGGAAGGCAACCTTCACTTTGCCCCAGAGAAAAAGGAAGGCAACCTTCACTTTGCCAAAGGAGAAAAAGGAAGGCAACCTTCACTTTGCCAAGGAGAAAAAGGAAGGCAACCTTCACTTTGCCAAAGAGAAAAGGAAGGCAACCTTCACTTTGCCCAAGGAGAAAAAGGAAGGCAACCTTCACTTTGCCAAGGAAAAAAAGGCAACCTTCACTTTGCCAAACGAGAGGAAAAGGAAGGCAACCTTCACTTTGCCAAGGAAAAAAAAAGGAAGGCAACCTTCACTTTGCCCAGGAAAAAAGGAGAAAACCTTCACTTTGAAAAAAGGAAGGCAACCTTCACTTGCCAAGGAGAAAAAGGAAGGCAAGCTTCACTTTGCCCAGGAGAAAAAGGAAGGCAACCTTCACTTTGCCCAGGAAAAAAAGGAAGGCAAACTTTTCACTTTGCCCAGGAGAAAAAGGAAGGCAACTCTTCACTTTGCCCAGGAGAAAAAGGAAGGCAACTTTCACTTTGCCCAGGGGGAGAAAAAGGAAGGCAGCCTTCACTTTGCCCAGGAGAAAAAAGGAAGGCAGCCTTCACTTTGCCCCAGGAGGAAAAAGGAAGGCAGCCTTCACTTTGCCCAGGAGAAAAAAGGAAGGCAACTTTCACTTTGCCCAGGAGAAAAAGGAAGAAGGCAACCTTCACTTTGCCAGGGAGAAAAAAGGAAGGCAACCTTCACTTTGCCCTTGGGTTTATTTTATTCTTCCTTTCCCTGCCCAGTATTCTTTCATGTTTCTGACACCACCGATAGCGAAGCCCTTTGTGTCCACATTCCCACAATTCTTCCACCACTGAAGGTGGCTGGTGTCCGTTCACGCACGTGAACAACAATCAGTGGACGCACGTGACAACAGTCAGTTGACACGCGTGACCACAATCAGTTTGACGCATGTGGCACCAATCAGCTGACACACGTGACAACGATAAGTTTGGCGCACGTGACACCAATCAGCTAAGACACGTGACAACAACAGTTGACACACACGCGACAGCAATCAACGGACACACGTGACAACAACCAGATGACACACGTAACGTAAATCACAATCAGCTGACACACGTGACGACTATCAGTTGAACACACGTGACACCAATCAGCAATGATATATGACACAATGTGACACGTAGACCCACAGACGCTGACTCTATTCTCCATGGACGAAGCAATGGATTGCTAGAACGCGCTCTGATGAGGGAAACCCTGAGTCCCAGCGACGGGTGAAGAGGAGATCTTCACCAGGGACTGGGACCACAGCGCGCGGACCCGTCCGGTTTGTGAGTCCTGGTCATTTAGGATCAGTCAGTGGACAGCTGAGAAACCTCCGTATGGACATGGATTTTCTGGTTCGGTGTGGAGGAGAAGAGGAAGGGGAGGACGGGCAGGTTGTTTCTCTTCGTGTGGTGATGGAGAAAACAGCAGAGGGGGACAACTCGGACACAGAAGAGGCCGCACCGAAAGGAAATCCTGATTTGGACATAACAACGTGACAATGCGCTGTTGAGACGGGCAAACAAGATTTTTGCTCACACAGACGTTGCCATGTCATGGTGATTGTTGTGCTCTGCTTTCTACGAATTTTTTTTTTTTTTTTTGTTCATTTTGCTTCCACAAAGGTATTTTCTTTCTTTTTTTTTTTCTTTCTTTCTTTTTTACTTTTTTGTTTGTTTTGTTAATTAAAGCACATTCCACGTCCCTCCTGCTCCCTATTGTGTGTAGGTTAAAAGAACCTAATCACAATAAATCCTTCGTATCCGTGTCGTGTTCTTCTTTCTTCTTCGTACACCTCACAGCGTCAGCCCGCCTCGTTGATAAATAACGCCGTTTCCCGATTCCTCCAGGTCTTTTCGTCGGCAGCCCTCTGGAGCTTCGTGTGCATCGGAGTCAGCGTTGGCCACACAGTTTCTCTCAGTCGTTTGAGAAGGGGACATGTCCTTGGTCGAAGAGGTTTTCTGGTGTTTGGTCTTCAAGACCACAGGAGCAGGAGGAGGAAGGCGCCCAGCTTCAGCTTCCTATGCAGGTGGTCATGGAGTATCGGCAGTGGCCAGTTCTAAGTCTCATAATGACTCACCTCTCCTGCTCTTCTCCAGAAGATGGAAGGCATCCCCTTGTTGGTGCGTGGATCTCCGTGTCGTATTGTAATATCGTCCTCTCTCCTCTCTCTCTCTCTCCTCTCTCTCCTCTCTCCTCTCTTCCTCTCCTCTCTCTCTCTCTCTCTCTGTTTCATGAGATAATTCCACGCGATCAATCTTCATGAGAGCATTCAATGACTGTATCACGTCTTCTTTGCGGTCTTCTGCTTGCTTTTTTTGGTGCTACTTTTGCATAATGTTCATACACCCGTACACATCAGGGGTCCATTGAATAACCCTTCGGATCTCTCTCTCTGGCTCCTCCCTCCTCCTCTTTCCTCTCTCTCCTCTCTCTCTCATCTCTCTCCCCCCTCTCTCTCTCTCTCTCTCTCTGCATCTGTTAGTTACTCCAGTTGACACGTTCCAAACCACCAAGGACAGACGGGTATAAACGCTCCCAGGACAGAAGCCTGTATACCACGACACAGCCACCACCAACATGGCGACACGATAAAGACACCTTAAAGAGCATTTTCAATTTCTGAGTCAGGGACAAGCAGGGTTCGACCTCTGACCGCCGGACTTAGTTGCTGTACCACTGAGCCCAATAGACACCCCACCCACCCCAGTTTTCTCACACACCCCCTCCCTCCCTCCTCTCACCGTTGTATTTGTATAATGTGCTATGGACAACGCACAGATTCAACAGAGTACGCGTGCGTCAGACAATGAGACATTTGTATGGTGCATTATTCGCTCCAAATTATCGTATTATCGATGGACCCCCCTCCCCCCCTCCCCCCCCCCCCCCCCCCCCCCCCCCCCCCCCCCCCCCCCCCCCCCCCCCCGGTGTTTCTCGTGTGAAATCACTAATTTTCTTGCTTCGTAATAATTATTTTCTCGCCTTACGACTGGAGGCTTGAGCCATAGCTTGACATCATTTAGAAAACAAGGATTTATACTAATGAAGACAACAATCAAAGGTCATAAAACACCGTGAAAAAAGATATGCCTGAGGAAAGCGGGACATCTGACTGAAGAAAAACAGTATATATGACTCACGGAAAACAGTCTGACGAAAACAGCAATGATGTCTCCTGAAAATGGAAATGATGCTTCAGGGAAACAATTGTTATGACTGATGAAAACAGTCATTATGACTCATGAAAAACACTAATTATGACTGTCGAAAATAGTAATTTTACTCATGAGAATGGTCATTATGACTTATGAAAACAGTCATTATGACTCATAAAACGGTAATGATGACTGATTGAAACAGTCATCATGACTCATGAAAAGTCATTATGACTCATTAAAAACGGTCATCAAGACGGATGAAAACATAATTTGAGTCATAAAAACAGTACATATGATTTACGGAGAGAGTAATTATGACTCCTAAAACAGTAATTACACTCACGAAAACAGTAATCATGACTCATAAAACAGTAGTAATTTGACTCAAACAAACACACTAATTATGACTGATGAAAACAGTCATGTGACCCCCTGAAAAAGTCATTATGACTGATGAGAACAGTCATTATGACGAGTGAAAATAGTCACCTGAATCGTGAAAAAACAGTTATTCTAATTAAAACAGTCATTATGACTTATGATATGAAAACAGCAGTCACGATTCATGAAAAACACTTATCAAGACTTTTGGAAACAGTAATTATGATCTAGGGAAACAGTAATTGTGGCTGGAGAAAACAGTATGTGTCGTGTGAAAATGATAATCTTGACTTCTGAAAAAATGTTGCTTGATAGCATGATTTTAAACTGATAAAAAAAACAGTACACATAGTCAGTAATTATGACTTATGAAAACGGTAATCATGATTCATGAAAACAGTAATCATGACCGATGAAGACCAGATACGTGGGCTGATGAAAACTGTAAATATGACTGGTGAAAACTGTAAATATGACTGATGAAAAGTGTAAATATGACTGATAAAAAGTGTAAATATGACTGATAAAAAGTGTAACTGTGACTGATGAAAAGTGTAAATATGGCTGATGAAAAGTGTAAATATGGCTGATGAAAAGTGTAAATATGACTGATGAAAAGTGTAAATATGACTTATGAAAACTGTGATCATGGAAAGATAAATCACGACTCATGAAAACAGTG
>JADBJO010018313.1:0-12500 GCA_016801955.1 Conus betulinus | reverse complement strand
AAACTCCCTTGCCGTTGGTGAAAAGAGTTGTCGGTATTTACCACTAGATTAGACTGTTTGCGCTTTGTCTGTACTTTTCACACACGCCCCTCCCCCTCCCCACCTCCCTCCCTCCCCCATCCCCCCCTCCACCACCCCCCATCCCCCCCCCCACCCCCCCCACCCCCCCTCCCATCTTTTGATATATCTCTATCTTGTCATATAGACCTGTAGTAATCCGGTACATGTCGGGCAGCACTTTTGCATGACGTCGGTCAACTTCCTTAAGACTAGTGGGACGTTTCCTTGTTGCGGGTACCCCCAGACAAGTTAGGTGTTTCAGAGCTCAGCTGGCTGTGTTGTTTAGTGCCAGAGGCGTCATCAGAGCTGCTGAACATGTCAGCCACGCACAACTTGGGAGGCCAGGCTCCATTCCTTCACGATGTCCTGACTGTCCTGCCACTGACAGACCCACGTCAAACACACACTGCTAATCTGCTGCGTTTCCAGTGCACGAGCGTGTGTGTGTGTGTGTGTGTGTGTGTGTGTGTGTGTGTGTGTGTGTGTGTGTGTGTGTGTGTGTCTCTCTCTCTCTCTGTATGTGTGTGCGTGTGAGAGTGAGAGAGAGAGAGAGAGACAGACAGACAGAGAGACAGACAGAGACAGAGAGAGCGAGAGCACGTATACATGTATTTGTATGTGTGTGCGCGTGCATGTGCGTGCGTATGTGTATGGTACAGAGAGACAGAGACATATGTGTGTGCGTGCGTGCGTGTGCGTGTGCGTGTGCGTGTGTGTGTGCATTGTATTTGGGTGTGTCAGTGTAAGGGGTGGAGGCAAGGTGAGGGGGGCGGGTAGGGCGGGTGGGGGGGGGGGGGGGGGGGGGGGGGGGGGGGGGGGGGGAGGGGGGAAGAAGGGCCGAAGAAGGTGCGCGGGAATATGACCAGCGCGCGGGGAGAGGGACGCTACTCATCGACTCATCATCGCTATGTCACATGAACGTTGACCGGATAGCCCCCGAGACTGACCTTTGCCCCGCACAGGATTATAATATTGCCCATCTACCAGACTCGTGGTGATTGTCACTGTGCTGGACTCGGCCTACCAGACATTGCCTCCTATCTTATCAACTCCATGAGTGACGTCGTTGGATTTAGCTGGGGCGACTGACATACCCCGTGTGGGTCGTGTGTGGGGGTTGCTGAGTTTTACAGCGCGTGAGGGGATGCATCGCGACACAAGTGTCTTGCCAATCGCCACAGTTAGGACTGGGCACAACATCACTGTATACAATCCCACAGTTAGGACTGGGCACCACATCACTGTATACTCCATGTCAACGTTTTGAGACCTTTCATAAGACTGAGCCTGCAGTTTAATGTTAAACTGATCCCTGATCAAAAGAACAACTGCCCACTAATTATGTCCCTTTTTTCGGGGAGGGGGGGGGGGGGGGGGGGGGGGGGGGGATTTCTACCAATCACATCATGCACAGTCTGCGAATGCATGACCTTCCCCTTAGTTGACGTCGCCTGTCAGGCCTTTGCATCCACCTGTGACCCTGTCTTTGCGCCTGCCTGGAAACCTACAAAATGAAAATCCCCCATTCCTTTGACTTTAATCTGTCTGCTTGGAAACACCTGACCTGTACCTCGACGGCCATAGGAAAGAAAACGAGGAGAAACAACTTTCAGACACTATAAAAATTCTCAAAACAATCTGATTGCGACAGTCTATAAATACAGGACTCCTCAAGCAAACCTTGGCGCGTTAATTTTTGGCGTGCAGCCTGAGGGGCAAGGCAACGTGACACGACGTGACATCGACGCTGCACGATCTTGTGACACAGCACTTCATTGTCCAGCCACTGTGCAGTCCTTAAGAGAACCACGTCCATACCACAGCACACAGCGCCACCATGTTGTGTCTGTTCTCCTGCAGTTTATTGAGGCTGCACACCAAAAAATTTATGCGTCAAGGTTATTAATCGATGGGGAATGGTTGTTTTCATCAATAATCACTTTAGCATTAAATGCTGGCTCACAATTATCAGTTCAGCATTAAATGCTGACTCACAATTTATCAGTTCAGCATTAAATACTGGCTCACAGTTATCAGTCAGCATTTTGGCTCAGCATTAAATGCTGGCTCACAATTATCAGTTTTAGCATTAAATGCTGCCCCACAATTATCAGCACAGCATTAAATGCTGGTTCACAATTATCAGTTTAGTATAAATGCTGGTTCACAATTATCATTTAGCATTAAATGCTAGCTCACAATTATAGGTTCAGCATTAAATGCTGGTTCACAATTATCAGTTCAGCATTAAATGCTGGTTCACAATTATCAGTTCAGCATTAAATTCTGGTTCACAATTATCAGTTCAGCATTAAATGCTGGCTCACAATTGTCATTTAGCATTAAATGCTGGCTCACAATTATCAGTTCAGCATTAAATGCTGGCTCACAATTGTCATTAAGCATTAAATGCTGGCTCACAATTGTCATTTAGCATTAAATGCTGGCTCACAATTGTCAGTTCAGCATTAAATGCTGGTTCACAATTATCAGTTTAGCATTAAATGCTGGTTCACAAATATCAGTTCAGCATTAAATGCTGGTTCACAATTATCAGTTCAGCATTAAATGCTGGCTCACAATTGTCATTTAGCATTAAATGCTGGCTCAGAATTGTCAGTTCAGCATTAAATGCTGGCTCAGAATTGTCAGTTCAGCATTAAACGCTGGCTCACAATTATCAGGTCAGCATCAAATGCTGGCTCACAATTATCAGTTCAGCATTCACAATTATCAGTTCAGCATTAAATGCTGGCTCACAATTTTCAGTTCCACATTAAATGCTGACTTTTGGCAAGCGTCAAAGCGTTTACATGGATTATGTAGTGCGAAATTCTCATTGTGGATTGTGTGGCCCGACTTCATCACTCCAACCTTCGATTGGGGCCTGTCTGTGTTGTTTCAGCCTCCAGTAAAGGAGAGTTACCAGGGGCGGATCATTGGATGGAAAGGTGGGATTGTGTTGTTTCAGTCTCCTATAAAGGAGAGTTACCAGGGGCGGATCAGGGGATGGGAAGGTAGGCATGGGGGTGGGTCTTAGTCTCAAAGCGCTCTTTAAGAATATTCTGGCGGGGGTAGGGGTGGCGGGGGGGGGGGGGGGGGGGGGGGGGGTGAAATAAAGATTAAAAAAATAATAATGATAATAATCCTGGTAGAAAACACAATCTCAAGTGATTGCTCGTTCTTCGTTGTCATTGTCCTGAATGTTGTTTGTCTTGCCTGAAGAAGACCAAAGAGGTCGAAACGCGTTGTGTTTTATCTCGTAATTTTTTGTCTTTCGTCCGGTGGAATATATATATATATATATATATATATATATATATATATATATATATATATATATATATATATGTGTATATATATATATATATATATATATATATATATATATATATATAATTCTTTTAACTCCCGGCAGTTCTTTCCTTGACTTTGTTTCATCTCTGGTGATTGAAGGTTTTGTGTGTGTGTGTGTGTGTGTGTGGGGGGGGGGGGGGGGGGGGTTGCGGAAAAATTATCACATCTAAAGTAATGTATTTCGTTATGAATGTAACAGTTTACTAAAACAAGCCTAAACAAATACATTTACCAAGGAAACAAAAGTTATCTGAGAAATTTCAACATCAATGCAAAGTTATTACTGGAAAGAATGTGAAAAATTGAAAAAAAAAAAAAAAAAAACTGTCGAGAGTGAAGTTGCAAAGTGAGACGACTGCAGGCGGAAATCTAAACAAATCTTAAATAAATATTAGTGAACCGCAAAGAGAAACGTGGACAAACGAGTCACATGACAAGACACGACGCGTTTCGACCTCTTAGGTCTTCTTCAGGCAAGATACAAATAGGACACCGCGTCGTGTTTTGTCTTGTGACTCGTTTGTCCACGTTTCTCTTGGCGGTTCGCTAACATTTATTTAAGATTTGTCGAGAGTTAAGTTTACCTCCTGAGAGATTCTGTCTAGATGTCGAACTGAGGAGAATGTTAAAGTAGCCGGCATGGTACCCCTACTCTCGTCTCTTCATGCCCCTCTTTCGCTTATCTGTTTTAAATGTTTTGTTTTTATGGAAAAACTCTAAACATGTTCGGAAATGGAAAACAAAAAAAAGGAGCTACCAAAACACCCCTCCCATCCCTCTGGGACCAAATCGGTGGCCCCTGATCACAAAGGAGCTAATAAACATCCTCCTACCTACTCCTCCTGGACTAAATGAATCGCCCCTGATCACAACACGTATCCTCGGCGATTAAAATCATTGGGTTGACGATCCGCCCCCCACCCCCACCCCCCCACCCCTCCCCCCTTTCCTATCTGCGACTTTCACTCTTTGTCCGAGACTCTCTACTCGAAGGGTCTGTCAAGTTGATGGTCTGTAGGTTTCCCCCACCCTCACCCCCACTCCCACTCCTCTGCCTTACCTCCCTTCTCCCACGCTGGGTGCGCGTGCAAGTGGCGATTGCCCCTCACCAGTTTGGACTCCACACCACTGGAGGCCGGTTATTATCTGCTTATCTCCCTTTTCTCCCTCCACACGTTCCCCTCCTCCCCTCCCTTTTTAGTAGAGTGGCTGTGCTGTGTTCCAGATGGTGTGGTGTATCAGAGAGTTGTGGCGAACAGATCTGTGTCGTCTGCAGGGGAACCACCTGACGGCAAGAGTCTGTGATAAGTTCGTTTATTGTTTGATTGGTGTGTGTGTGTGTGTGTGTGTGTGTGTGTGTGTGTGTGTAAAAGAACAAGAACATATGTTACTGTCATGAAAACCCAGAGGTTTTGTGGGACACAGATGATCAGGTTTAAGACATTCAATTTAACTAATTCCAACATCGTCACACCTTGCAACATAAGTAGCTTTAAAGGAAAAATAAAACATAGCGTGAATCAGGGTCTCTGATTAATGTTCTCTCTCCGAAGAGAGAAACCACACCAGGATATACTGCGCAGGTACAGGTTGGAAGCAGCCCAGTAACATGATCTCTGAGGGTTTTTTCACTTTAGTCTGTAAAGGAGAATCGGTTGTTGTGATCTTCGTCATCAGGTCGTAACGTTGTTGGTCAAATAATTGACGGTCATCGTGAAAATGTAGTTCGTCCTCAACAACGTGGCATGTTGTGCATAATCTGACTTCTCTGTCAGTCTTTGTACAACGGCCCCTCTCAATCTGGAGTTCATGGGCGCTTATTCGTAATGTAGTTAATCTATGTGTGTCAATGCGTTGCTCCAAATAAGTCGCCCTGTTTTTATTCAATAGCAACTGTGGCATAAAATGTGAGCTTGGGTGTTTTTTCATTCTTTAGTTTCCTCCAGAAGTCAACATGAAACGTTTCCAGTTTCGCATTGATTATGAACTTCAGGAGAGTCACGCTAAGTTTCCCAGATGTGCTGTAATCCTGTCGTTGACAAGGTTTGTCGCATAAACTTCCTCCATTTGTGTTCTTTGGTGTCCCGAGAGATCATTGACCCATAAATCTGTCGTTGATAAAAGTCTTGGTCTAACTCTAAAATGTGTATTCAGAATGCGATGATCTGGGTTATCACTAGTAATCGGGAATCTCCCCAGTTCGCCCCAAATCAGTAATGCCATAGCTTTTGTATCGACTCTTAATAACATGCAGAATTTAATGAGTGCAGTTACATGTGGGAATTAATTTGCAAGGTAGGTTTTGAACAAATTCTGCAATTCTTTTCTTGACATCTGTCGTCATTTTCTTGGTAAGAGGATGGGAACCACATGTCCGACCCATAAGTGATGATGGGAAAGACTGAAGAGTCAGACAGGATTGTAACTGTGTTCTCACATTTACATTTTGACCACAGAACGTTCTCTCCAAGGAATGTGCAGTGTGTGCGTATGTGTGTGTGTGTGTGTGTGTGTGTGTGTGTGTGTGTGTTTGTGTGTGCGCACGCGCGTGCTGTGTGTGTTTGTGTGTGTGTTTGTGTGTGTGTGGATATGTGTGTGCGCGCGCGCGCGCACGTACGCGCGCGCTGTGTGTGTGTGTAAGTGTGTGTGTGTGTGTGTGTGTGTGTGTGTGTGTGTGTGTGTGTGTGTGTGTGTGTGTGTGGTGTGTTTAGTCAGTACAAACCCTGAGTTAATCTGACAATAAATTGGTTTCAGTCAGTCAGTGTGTGTTTGTGTGTGTGTGTGTGTGTGTGTGTGTGTGTGTGTGTGTGTGCGCGAGCGCGCAGGCGCATTCATGAGCGCATGTGCACGCGCGAAACCAAGCATTTTTTTTGAAGAAAAAAACACGGAAACCACACAGCTATTAACCGTCACAATGTTGCTTCATAAGTACTCTCTTTTTTGTTGTGTTTCATGCTGTTGTTCTTTTCATGGTCATCCGCGCGCGCGTGTGTGTGTATTTGTAGCAGTCAAACGTGACTACCCGTGAAATAGATCATTATAACATTGAAAACAAGCTATCATCTATAACAACCGTGAACTCGCTGAAGTCAAAAGCCACCTATTAAAAATGTACTCCTCTATTTGTACCCCTCTTCTACCACGAATGACCCTGTAGACGTCCTTGTCTTTGTTTTTTGGAGAATGAGGAAGTTGTAGGGAGAGAGAGCGAGGGTCTGTCGTTGTACAGCCCTATGCATGTGCATGTAGTGTGTGTGTGTGTGTGTGTGTGTGTGTGTGTGTGTGTGTGTGTGGCATTTTTATGTCTTTGTGAAACTCACCGAGCTTGAAGGAAAATTACAAGTGCTTTACAAGAAATCACTATCATTGAACAAACATTTTCTGCAGCAAAATATGCACCATCTTCAAGGAAAGACGGCTGTTTACAGTTTTCACGTGAATACAGACATTATGAGTCATGGTTTTGTTTCTTGATGACTCGATTTGGTTTCTTTAAGCATGATGAGGCAGTTAAAGGGTTAAACGTGTTCATTTATGAAAGCACATATCAGTTAAAGGACTAAAAGTGATCATTTATGAAAACACATATCAGGTAAATGGTTGAAAGTGATCTTTTTGAAAGCAAATATCAGTTAAAAGTTACACGTGACCATTTATGAAAGCACATGTCAGTTAAAGGGTATACGTGATCATTTATAAAAGCATGTATCAGTTAAAAGGTTAACGTGATCATTTATGAAAGCACATATCAGTTAAATTGTTAGACGTGATCACTTATGAAAGCACATATCAGTTAAAGGGATAAAGGTGATCATTTGTAAAAGCACATTGTTTCGAGTCAGAAAACTGTCAGCTAACGCTAACTCACGTGCGTGTACACTGGCATTATCGGTATCATTGCGGGCATAGCAGCCCTGGAAGAAGAGAGATAGGAATAGTACACATTTCATGAGACGAATCACAGGATTTTGCTGCTGATGGTGCGATAGTGGGGAGGGAGGAGGTGAAGGGGAGAGGACTGTTGAGGGGAGGGGGGGTAGGGGGGTACTTTGGGGATGGATGTGGGGATAATGGCGGCTCATAGCATGGATTATGTGCATGTGGTACATTAAACTGGTCAGAAATAAAAGCAACTAAGAAAACACACACATACACAAAGCTCAATCAGAGACTAAAGCATTAAAATCTCCCTCCCCCCATCCCTCCCCGCCCACCCCTGTCCCTCCTCCCCTTTTTTCTTCAACCTCTGTCCAGTTCATTTCTCTGCAGGCCCATCAATGAAGGAGTCGGGTCACGTGATTCCTCATTGTTTGTCCACGGTCACGTGATTCCTCGTTTGTTTGTCCACAGGTCAGGTGATTCCTCGTTGTTTGTTTACGGGTCACGTCATTCCTCGTTGTTTGTCCACAGGTCACGTGATTCCTCGTTGCTTGTCCGCGGGTCACGTCATTCCTCGTTGTTTGTCCACAGGTCACGTGATTCCTCGTTGTTTGTCCACGTGTCACGTGAGGCCTCGATGTTTGTCAACTGTCTCCTGATTGGTCCTACTCCACAGTTGTTTCCGACTGCTGCTGTTATTGTGGGTCCTACCCCGTGACGGGAGATAAAGGGGGTGCACTCTAGAGGCATATAAACCTCGTTTGTCCCGAGGAGGGGGAGAACGAGGGGTCTACGCAGTGAAGACACTCTGTGTGTGTGTGCGTGAGTTCTGACACACCCTGTTACCAGTCTGAGCGCTCTTTGGCAGTCAGCCTCCATTTACTCCAGGTATGTGCGTGTGTGTGTGTGTGTGTGTGTGTGTGTGTGTGTGTATGTGTGTGTGTGTGTGTGTGTGTGTGTGTGTGTGTTGTGTTGTGTGTGTGTGTGTGTGTGTGTGTGTGTGTGTGGTGTTTTGTTCTGGCATTTTTCATGCAATGTTAACGTTTCTATGTGGTCACAACGACCGTCCTTTGATTTAGCTAAAGTCCCTATTAGGTGTAGTGTACGCCAATAATGTTTATTTCTCTTTAAACCAAAACACCGATGTTCCATGTAAGACATTTCCTTTAAGTTTGGTATTAACCGACTTTATATAAAACAAAATGACGCGAGTACAGCAGTGCATATGACGATGAACTATGACTAAGTTAACCTTTGCGATGTTTGAATATGATCTGAATACCGATTATTGTCAATATATAAAGCAGAAATATTAATAACAAGTTTGACAGAAATGATTGTGCATGTAAAAATAAGAGAGAGTGAGATATGTGAGGGTGGTAGGGGAGAGGAAGAGAGAGAGAGACTGATAAACTTGATTGGCATCAGATTCTACAGGCGAAGGGCCAAAGAAACTACTTTATAGTGACGAATGGAAAATAATAAGTATACCTTAAACGGTTTGAGTATATACAATAATTGTGCGCCGACGTGCATGTATGTGTGTGTATGTGTGTGTGTGTGTGTGTGTGTGAGAGAGAGAGAGAGAGAGAGAGAGAGAGAGAGAGAGCAGCAATGTCTTTTTGAAGGAGAGAGAGAGAGGGGGGGGTGGGGGAGGGAGGGAGATTAGATTTGCTTGAATTTCTTCAGTAAGTGAAAAGCCAGATGTTTGAAGCGTATACCTGATGAAAACACCAGACCACACAGGAATAGGGAATAGGGCGCCTCTGCGAGGGGGACAACAGCGACAAAAGTGTAAAAGCCTATTTCTTAATTAAAAACAACTAAATATACTGAACAACTGAATGTTGAACAACTCAACTTTCGAGTGAAACATGGGCAGGTAACTACTCCTTAGTCAGGGAAGACTGTACAATGTTCGGAAGTAAAACGGGAAGCTGGGAAAAACAAATCCGATTTCAACAAGTTCACGTGTGAACAAATCCTCTAGCATCAGTGGACTGTACTATGTTCAGGAGAGAAACGGGAATCTGGGAAACAAACTTAAGAGAAAAAAGTTCTATTTCACCCTACGAAAAGGACAAACAAGTTACAAGACAAAACACAACGCGTTTCGGCTTTTTGGTCTTCTTCAGCAGGATAAAACAACATTCAGGACAATGAAACGAGCAGTCACTTAGCTCCCCAAACTGGGAGCAAAATGTACGGGGAAGAAAGACATGTCAAATTGTTCACATGTGAATAAACTGCAGTCTCGGAAGACTGTACATCGTTCAGCAGTGAAATGGGAAACCGGGAAAGAAAAAAAGTCCAGTGTAAACTTGTCCATATGTGAACAAATCCTGTGTTGAAAAGACTGGGGCATGTTCTGGAGGGAAACGGGGAAACTGGGACGGAATGAAATTCCAGTGTCAACTTGTTCACGTGTGAAACAATCTGCTGGCAGCTTCCAATGTCTTGAAGATCTAGATGCATCTATCAGTGGCGTGCAGTTTCTGCAGAAAGAGAACTCACTCATGGACACTTCAGCAGCACAGACCAGCACAGACACGTGATTCCCTGCTGTACCCCTCAGATCCACAGCCAACACAGCAGACTCTAGCAAACAGGACTGATATCAACAAACGTCTTTCCATGAAGCTTCTTGAGCTAACTACTCTCTGATAACTGCCTGGCCATAACTGTCGCTCCCATGGTTACGGAGTGTCATCTGACATACCAGCTGACCATATCGATTATGTCACCCTACACGTGATCAGGGAAGGGTGGGGGGGGGGATATTTACACTGACCAGAGGGGGGGGAGGGAGGGCGGATGGTGCGATTTACGTCTCAGCAATGGCGGCCTTTAAACATCGTGTTGTTGACAGATCCGAAACTGGCTGGAAGTGGCGCCATGTTGTGATAAGTCGTTTTTTGGAAGGGGGGTGGGGGGGGGGAGGGGCCCTGACTGTTCAGAGTGGTTGACACTTGTGTATTGGCTGGTGAACCCGAGGGAGACAGGGTCCATTGTATGGTGTGAAGCTGGTCAGTGTGTGCCGTGGAGACACAAGAGTCAGGTTAGGGACGCACAGTGTTTGTGTTACTGGGTACTTTGACAGGTAAGACTTCAGTCCACTGTTTTTCGTCTTTTGAGTTGGCGTTGCCGGATTTATTCTTGATGTTTATTCGTTTTCACTTTTTGCGCAGTTTACTTCTTTATCATCGAAAAAAAAAAAAAAAAAAAAAAAAAAAAAGTCTCTCTCTCTCTCTTCTCTCTCTCTCTCTCTCTCTCTCTCTCTACGTGCGTGAATGTCTGCATGCGTGGATGCTGCATGGGACGCACGATTCTTCAGTGTGCGTGCATGCAGGTTATGGTGGGTGGTGTGACTATGGGTGTGAGTGTAGATATTACTATTATCAACTTTTCATATTTTACGTACGAATGCTTTTTGATATCGTTGTAACTTTTATGACCACTGCGAAACCATTCTCCATTTGTAAGAGGACATGAATTTGAATTGAATTGAATTAATCATAAATCAATAGTTCTCATTTTGCGCTGTATTCCATTGCATTGGATTGTGTTGTGTAACGTCACGTATTTCAGAACTACATTCAGGCTGCTCGACCCAGAGAGAGTGCATAGCCACAGCTGTGTACTCCCTGTGTGAACAGACTGTGCTGACCAGCCATAATGAATGCTTTTCTGCAACGTTTGGCGAGGGAAATTCTCCTTGTTGCCATGGGTTGTTTAACATGCGTTAAATGCGTGGTGCACATGGAACCTGGGTTGATCTCTCCTCTGAAACACTAGCTCACTGACCATTGCTTTAGGTCTAGAGGACAAGGATGGATGGAGAGAGAGAGAGAGAGAGAGAGTGTGTGTTTGTGTGTGTGTGTGTGTGTGTGTGTGTGTGTGTGTGTGTGTGTGTGTGTGTGAGCAGCGCGTGCGTGCGTGTGTATGTCTTTCATGCATTCTTTTATCTGCTCTGGATCCCGGCAGATATACCCTTCAGTTTGGCTACTCGCTCGTGACACTGGTTATTCATATAGTCTTTAGCTTATTCCTTTGTCCGCTTGTTTCTAACGTCATGAACTGGTTTCTCTCTAGGTTGTTCATGTCTTTACTAAGTATTGACTGTTCTTGACCGAGTTGTTTTACATCATAAACCGTTTTCTCTTTAGGTTATTCCTGTGCTAAGCACTAACTGTTATTGACCGAGTTGTTCATGCCTTACTAAGTACTGACCGTTACTGACTGAGATGTTTCTGCCCCAGATTAAAATGGCCACCCTGCGCAAACGACTGTGCATCATCGGCCCCCATGGCTGTGGCAAGACGTGTCTACGCTACAGCTTCCTGGGGGAGAAGTTTAGAGGAGACATGCTGAGGATCACAGTGGGTCAGTTCTCTAACGTCTTACGTGTTACAGCGTGCTGCACGTGCTGTGCTGTGTCCTGCCGCCCTGTACTGTTTTGTTCTGTGCCGTGATTGGCTGCTCTCTGCAGAATGATGTTCTGTACCGTCAAACATTGTGTACTGTATAATATATCGCAGTGTACTCGAGTGCAATGTCTTACACTGACTGTACTGTTCTGTAAAGCATTCTCTGGCGAGGCAATCTGCTGGTTTGTGGGTTTTGTTTTTTTGTTTGTTTTTGTAGTGTTGTCAAGATAGCCGTGCGTGTCTCTGGCAAGACAATCTGCTGGTGTTTTGTTGTTATTGTTGTTGTTGTTTGCTTGTTTTTGTAGTGTTTTCAAGATAGCCGTGCTTGTCTCTGGCAAGACAATCTGCTAGTGTTTTGTTGTTGTTGTTGTTGTTTGTTTTTATAGTGTTGTCAAAATAGCCGCGTGCGTGTCCATGGCCACACAGTCTGCTGATGTCTGTCTTTGTTCCTCAGCGTGCCAGGCTCTGCCGGCCCATTTCCCGACCAGCACCCCACAAAATGAGATCAAGGTGTACATTGATGACACCTCCGGGGAGGAACGCTTCCGGAACGTCGTGACGCGTACCTTCGTCAGACATGCGCAGTGCGTGCTGCTGTGCTTTGATCTGTCCGACAAGGTGGGGGACTTCCCTTTTTTTTCTGTTTCTGATGCGATCTGTCTCTGTCCATCCATCCATTCATCTATGCATCTATGCATTCATCCCTCTGTCTATCTGAGTATCTGTCTGAGTACCTATCTACCTATCTGATCATGTATCGATCTATCTATCGATCGA
>JADBJO010018312.1:20000-35614 GCA_016801955.1 Conus betulinus | reverse complement strand
TTTGAGACTTTGTTTTGGGTTAGTTACTGCTGGTAGATGAGAATGAGGGTGATGACGATGGTGCTGCAGATTTCATTCCGGTCTGAGACTGCATGACAGGGCTGTACCCTGCGCTTCCTTTCATAATATATACCGTCGTCAACCAGGCCCGAGAGATACAAATACCTGTAGTGTTGGTCAGGAAATTTGAGCAACGCTCTCAGAGACGCTTCATTAAGTGGATGAAACACGACTGTGTGGTCCCAGTCTTCCCAACTGAGCCCCGTAGCAAACTCAAGTCTGGGTAGGAACCAGTTGGGGCAGAAAAATCCCATATGACTGAATGGGAATCGAACCTGCGACCTCCCAGCCAGGAGTCCATGATTCTAACAACATTGCCGCGGCAGCTGGTATGTGCACGGTGTCTGTCATAGTGCAATATGTGTGCTGGCCAGCATACACGAGGTGTATACGATGTCTGTCATAACACCTTATGTGTGCAGGGCCTACATACACCAGGTGTACACAGTGTCTGTCACAGTGCAATATGTGTGCAGGCCCAGCATACACGAGGTGTACATGATGTCTGTCATAGCACCTTATGTGTGCAGGCCCAGCATACACGAGGTGTGCACACAGTGTCTGTCACAGTGCAATATGTGTGCAGGCCCAGCATACACGAGGTGCACACGATGTTTGTCATAACACCTTATGTGTGCAGGCCCAACATACACGAGGTGTACACAGTGTCTGTCACAGTGCAGTATGTGTGCAGGCCCAACATACACGAGGTGTACAGAGTGTCTGTCACAGTGCAATATGTGTGCAGGCCCAACATACACGAGGTGTACACAGTGTCTGTCACAGTGCAGTATGTGTGCAGGCCCAACATACACGAGGTGTACAGAGTGTCTGTCACAGTGCAACATGTGTGCAGGCCCAGCAAACACAAGGTGTACACAGTATCTGTCACAGTGCAGTATGTTTGCAGGCCCAGCATACACGAGGTGTGTGTGTACAGCCTGCTGTTCACAGAGGCGGGGCGAGCGCTGATGGAGATCGTGGCCACAGGGGTGGGACAACGTGGAAACAGCTCTTCTGCAGCAGGGAAGGTGAGCACATCCAGGAACAGCTGGTAATCCATGTGTAGGGTCCATCCGGCATCAGGGAGGAACGGCAACTCTTTCGTGTGGATTTTGGGGGCTTTCTGTGTAAAGATTTCTTTGAAAATTGATCACCTGTCAACGAGTAATGTTATGCCTATTTTGTTCACCTGTCTTTAACTCAGAAAAAAGCATTGAGCAATTTATTGGGCAAAGGACGCAAAGTTACAGGCAGAGCGCCATGGGCGCCTTTTGGGCGACAAGGTAGGGTGACCTAACTCTCGGTACTCTCACTCTCGAACTTACCGAGATAGAAAGCCGTCGATAACAGTCATAGTTCCGGTATTCACTGACGCATGCCTCACAGCCATTAGCTTCGTCAGAGCGGTGTTCAAGTCGTGTGGTTTTATCGATTTCTGTGATATAGTTTTTCATTCATTATGGCCTCACAACCAAGCACTTCAGGTACTCAGCCTCGTCGTACATTTACTACTGATCAGGTGCTGGAAATATTGAGTAGACGGTCAGTTGATCCTGATTCGGATGAAGAAACACCCAGATGGTGACCGAGATATATTGTCGGACAATGAAAGCTCAACCGAGTCGGAAGAAAGCGTGGCTGACCCAGTTAGAGGTGTGGCAAGGAGAGGCGCAGGCAGGCAGACAGTGGGCTCGCGCGCAGTTGGCGACGAGCCAACGCAGACTGACACCGATAGCAGTGTGAGTGAGACGACTGAAAGTGTAACGGTCAGGGGTCAAACAACACGGAGGGCTCAGAGGCAACTGACTGCGAGCACATCTGGTGTACAAAGGCGGCAGGGTCGAAGGGGGCGTGGCAGAGTGACACGTGGCAGAGGTGTGCAACAATACGGCAAACTAGCCAGCCAGAGACAAGTTCGCCTGGGAGTTGTATGACCAGTTTGACTCGTGCGCCCCAGGAGAATGGCTTCCCAGGTTTCCAGAGGCCAACAGGCAAGTGAATGACTTTGTTTTCATAAAAATTATTGCTTTCAAAAGTGAGAATGAAAGATAGATGTGTGTGTGTGTGTGTGTGTGTGTGTGTGTTTCCTTTTTCTTTCTTTCATGTGTGTACCAGTGGGGCATAAGTTGTGTGTGTGTGTGTGTGTGTGTGTGTGTGTGTGTGTGTGTGTGTGTGTGTGCTATTCCCTTTTGTGTAAGAAGTGTGGTGTGTGTGTGTGTGTGTGTGTGTGTGTGTGTGTGTGTGTGTGTGTGTGTGTGTGTGTGTGTGAGCATGTGTTTTGTGGTGTGTGTGTGTGTGTGTGTGTGTGTGTGTGTGTGTGCCCTTTTTTTTCTTTCTTTCATGTGAGTACCAGTGGGGTATAAGTTGTGTGAGTGTGTGTGTGTGTGTGTGTGTGTGTGTGTGTGTGTGTGTGCTATTCCCTTTTTGTGTGTAAGAAGTGGTGTTGTGTGTGTGTGTGTGTGTGTGTGTGTGTGTGGTGCTATTCCCTTTTTTGTGTAAGAAGTGGTGTTGTGTGTGTGTGTGTGTGTGTGTGTGTGTGTGTGTGTGTGTGTGTGTGTGTGTGTGTGTGTGTGTGTGTGTGTGTGTGTGTGTGTGTGTGTGTGTGTGTGTGTGTGTGTGTGTGTGTGTGTGTGTGTGTGTGTGTGTGTGTGTGTGTGTGTGTGTGTGTGTGTGTGTGTGTGTGTGTGTGTGTGTGTGCTTTTCTGCATCATTTCATAGGTCATATCAGTAATTATTCCTCTGATTGTTGTTTCAGGGGTGCTGGTGAACACAGATGGGTTTCAACCTGTGGACTATTTCCAGCTCTTCTTCCCTGATGCCTTCCCTGATATCAGGTCCTGAAATATCTGTATTTCAAACATGCTGACATGAAATTATTGTTTTCCTAAAAAAATTGCTGGTGATGTGATGTGGAGTGTGTGGTTTTGAGGCTGTATTTTTCATTCTTCTGATGGATATTACATACCTTATGGCCTTCATTTGTTGACTGGACTATTTTTCCTTCCTTTTTCAGAGTTTATTGCATGCTTACTTCTTTTTCATGTTGAGATGAAAGATAACATTCAAAATTTTGTTTTGCATTTTTTTTTTACTTCAAATTACAAAAAAAATTGAAATTGTTCTTGACAATTCATTACTAATTTATTATAATATTACACAAAAAACAGTGTTTCCCCTCCACTTAAAAAAAAAAAAAATGTATGTAAATCCATCAATTAGTTCCTGAGATATTTGCATTTCAAACATGCTGGTATGAAATTATCATTTTTCTAAAAAAAATTGCTGGTGATGTGATGTGGAGTATGTGGTTTTGAGGCTGTATATTTCATTCTTCTGATGGATATTACATACTTTATGGCCTTCATTTGTTGAGTGGACTATTTTTCCTTCCTTTTTTCAGAGTTTGTTGGCATGCTTACTTCTTTTTCATGTTGAGAGAAAGATAACATTCAAAATTTGTTTTGCATTTCTTTTTACTTCAAATTACAAAAAAAATTGAAATGTTTCTTGGCAAATCATTACTAATTTATTATAATATTACAAAAGAACAGTGTTTCCCTCCACTTAAAAAAAAAACAGAATGTAAATCCATCAATTAGTTCCTGAGATATTTGCATTTCAAACATGCTGGTATGAAATTATCATTTTTCTAAAAAAAATTGCTGGTGATGTGATGTGGAGTATGTGGTTTTGAGGCTGTATATTTCATTCTTCTGATGGATATTACATACTTTATGGCCTTCATTTGTTGAGTGGACTATTTTTCCTTCCTTTTTCAGAGTTTGTTGGCATGCTTACTTCTTTTTTCATGTTGAGATGAAAGATAACATTCAAAATTTTGTTTTGCATTTTTTTTACTTCAAATTACAAAAAAAATTGAAATTGTTCTGGACAAATCATTACTAATTTATTATAATATTACAAAAGAACAGTGTTTCCCCCACTTAAAAAAAAACAGAATGTAAATCCATCAATTAGTTCCTGAGATATTTGCATTTCAAACATGCTGGTATGAAATTATCATTTTTCTAAAAAAAATTGCTGGTGATGTGATGTGGAGTATGTGGTTTTGAGGCTGTATATTTCATTCTTCTGATGGATATTACATACTTTATGGCCTTCATTTGTTGAGTGGACTATTTTTCCTTCCTTTTTCAGAGTTTGTTGGCATGCTTACTTCTTTTTTTCATGTTGAGATGAAAGATAACATTCAAAATTTTGTTTTGCATTTTTTTTTACTTCAAATTACAAAAAAAAATTGAAATTGTTCTGGACAAACCATTACTTATATATAATAATGTTACAAAAGAACAGTGTTTCCCCTCCACTTAAAAAAAAAACAGAATGTAAATCCATCAATTAGTTCCTGAGATATTTGCATTTCAAACATGCTGGTATGGAATTATCGTTTGTCTGAAAAAAAATTGCTGGTGATGTGATGTGGAGTATGTGGTTTTGAGGCTGTATATTCATTCTTTTGATGGATATTACATACCTTATGGCCATCATTTGTTGGGTGGACTATTTTTCCTTCCTTTTTCAGACTTTGTTGGCATGCTTACTTCTTTTTTATGTTGAGATGAAAGATAACATTCAAAATTTTGTTTTGCATTTTTTTTTTTTTACTTCAAATTACAAAAAAAAAAAAATTGTACTTGACAAATCATTATTTATATATTATAATATTACAAAAGTACAGTGTTTCCCCTCCACTTAAAAAAAAAAACAGAATGTAAATCCATCAATTAGTGCCTGAGATATCTGAGTTTTAAACATGCTGGTATGAAATTATACTTCTTCTCAAAAACTAGCTGGCGATGGGGATTCATGCAAAAAAAGATGACTAAAGTCCCCAAACTAAGTGGCTACAAGTCGTCAAATTTTTGTGTGATTTCAGTGACTAACTCCAATGCCAAGTTACCTTTTGCAATGCCGGCCCAAGCATGGAGATATTACCCCTGCCTTTCATTAGAAAGCCAAAGGCAGAACAAGGATGCTCCGCCAGGGTTTTGCTCTCTTTGCTCTAGATTTAACCCCCAACAAGGATGTGAGATGACTTCAACACGGTGGTGGCAGCCCTGATATGGCCCTTTGTGATTGGGTGGGCCACGAGCAACATTACCTTTACCTTGCCCAACAAAGACCCCCCTCCCTGTAAAGTCCCCCTGGTGTAAAGCTTCCCGGCGGCAGTGTATTCAGACATTCCCCGCACAGTGTCACTTTGTCTCGCAGCAATTTTCTCTCTTGTTGTCTGTAACATACCTGCTCAGGGATGGTGTCTGTTATCCTGAACAGCTTAACGGAAGGAGGCGGGGTGGATCTGATCGAGCTGATCCAGATGGCGCTGTCGGTGCTGAATCGCCTGCTGCTGCTGCGCTCCCCGGGCCTCCCTCCGTCGCCGGTGGAGCAGGCGTTGTCATGGCAGCCGACGGGGCGGCAGAGTCAGCACGTGGTGGCGACGATGGCCCAGTACATCTACCACCGCCACAACCCCAAGCTGCCCACCCTGGCCACCCTGCTCCTCAAACGCCTGGCTCTGGTGTGCCTTGCTTGTCTTGTTTTCTTGTTCCTTTCTTTTCGTTTTTGTAGCTCCCAGTTCTTGTAGAACAGGGAGTACTTTAGAATGGGAACAAAGAAATGTTGTCTGTGTGTCTGTCTGTCTGTCCGTGGTTAAAATGTGTTCCACTCGCTCCAGACAGAATTTCTGGGCCGATCTTTCTGAAAATTTGTAGGTGTGTTCATTATGGTTCATGGATGATGCCCAATGTTTTATTTTTACCAGAATAGCGGTTACTAATGGCTGTAACGGCCCAAAACGGTTTTTTTCTTCTTTATGGAATATCTCGGTGACGAAATACATTATGACGCATGTTTGACGTCATCATACATTATGACGCATGTTTGATTGTGACGTTTTTTAGCACACACACACACCCCCCCCCCCCCACCTCACGCGTGTTCAAGATAAACTGGAAGTATGTTTATATGCTTTGCATCTTATGTAGTTTTTCAGTGGCTATATTCTCGGGCCATTTTTTTCCTGCTCCATTAGACACAGCCACACCCCCAATATCAGGAGTGATCACTGATGACTTTGACACACACAACTCACTAGGAGCATGAAAGCGGAGAGAAAATCTAGACATGAGGACTTCATGAGAACAGGGCATTGAGACTTTATGAACATACACGCATGCACACACGCACGCACGCACGCATGTGCGTGCACACACACACACACACACACACACACACACACACACACACACACACATTCACACATACACTCACACACACACACGCACGCACGCACACACGCACGCACTTTCACCCTCACATGTGCATGCTCACGAACACACACACACACACACACACACACACACACACACACACACACACACACACACACACACACACATATACATATATATATATACATTCACACACACACACACACACACACACACACACACACACACACACACGCACACACAGAGGCATACATACACACTCACACACACACACATACACTCACACGCACACGCTCACACTCACACACACACACACACACACACACACACACACACACACACACATACACTCACTCACTCACACACAAACACACACACACACACACACACACACACACACACACATTCTTCTTTCCTTATATAAATTATTATATGTACTTTGGATATACGTATTTGTATATGCACGTTGGACATCATGTACTGTATACATTTATACCATGGTATGTGTGTGTGTCAGATGTCGCCCATGTCCATTCTGGCATGTCTGGGAAACGATGCGGAACCCATCCGAGACATCTACCTGACTCGTCTCCAAGCGTTGTCAGAGGTACACTGCTGCTTGACCTGTCTGTCTGTCTTGTCTGTCTGTCTGTCTGTCTGTCTGTCTCTGTACTGCTGAATGTCTGGTCTCTCTTGTGTGTCTGCCTTGGCAAGGAGCTGGGTCATGTGCCAGTGGAAGTCTGTCCTGTACTGATGTCAAAGATCTGAGACACAAAGAGCAGGAAAACAGGAATCTCAAGGGATGGATATGCAGAAGCTGAACGTAGTAGTTTTCTTCTTATGATGAAATGGATGCTGTCTCTCAGTCTCTCAGGCTGTCTCGCGCTCTCTTTCTCTCTCTCTCTCTCTCTCTCTCTCTTCTGTCTGTCTGTCTGTCTCTCTCTCTCTCTCTCTGTCTCTCTCTCTCTCTCTGATATGATTTCAAAAAAAGTCTTCATTCTCAGTCCCAATTTCTGATAACGGTTTATTCTTGTGTCGGAAGTAACCATGCTTTTACTGATCTGGGTTTTTTTTTTGGTGCTTTTGTTTGTAATTACATGTGTATCTGTCATGTGTATGAAGTGCAGGTAAAATCTGTGCATGTATTAGTAAAAAAAAAAAAAAAAGTATTGTGTACCTATCTCACATGTTATAATAGACTTGTGTAGTAAACTTTTATCACGCTCATATACTGGACAGGAAACAACATTTTTGAAAACGGGGCTCTTACGTTCCGTGAATGTCCTTGAACCTGCTCGAGTTTCCAACTTGGGCTTTGAATCCTGTGAAAGTGGAAGAACTTGACCCTCTTTAAGGCGGTCTCCAGGAAAACCTGAACTCACTCGCTTCTTTTGTCCGCAAATGCGGACATCGTACGATGAAGTGTACCGTGCCAATGTCTGCATACGGGGTTCAGATTTGGAAAATTTGCTCTGTCCAAGTGACATATCAGGTACGAAACTCAAGAACAGCGATTTTGTGTTCAAATATACACTAATACGCATTGCATGCACTCATAAATTTCAAGTTTTGTTTGCTCATTTATAATTATGAGAATTCTGTTCTTACCCTATACAAACGTGGGTTTTCGGAGTTTAGCAAGGGGGGAAAAAACTCATGGCATGGAGCGAGTTAAAAGCAGCTTTTGCTGGTCCTGAGTCTCTGGAAAGACTGTGAACACTTTTTTTTATGGGTATGATAGAGCTTGAAGAAAATAAGAAATCTGGTTTAAAACCTCTGAAAAGGAAGAATATGCCTGTATGTGAATCCTGTTGAAAGGAAGCCAAACGTCTCAAGAAGTTCAAGGGATATGGTGAGAGGCTTGGAATCATAAGGAACCTGCACTGGCTATAGTGGCCTGAAAGTAAACTTTGCTTTCTTGAATGTGTCTTTGTTGTTGCTTTTTTTTTTTTTTTTTGTTAACCCTCTTCAGTATGCACTTACCTGAGCTTAGTTACACCGAAAACCGTCGGCAAGGTAAGTAACTCCGTAATTTGAACATGGTTACCCAATTAAAAAATTAATTTAAAAGAGAGGAAAGGAAATAACGAAATGAAAATAATTTTAAAAATTCCTACGAATATATATGTTGCTATATCGTAAGTTTGAAGAATGTCACATGAGCCATTTACTCGGGAAATTAAAAAAAATCTTCTTCAGAACTTTCTTCCGAATTGTTGTTCATCATACCTGGAACTTCATCCAGTCGAAATCTAGGTCACTCTAAGCTTCATTACCCAGCACTTTCACTAAGTCTTATGCCGTAAATCCTACAAAACACAGTATCTCCATCACTAAATCTCATTATAGAACGGCAGAACTCAAGGTTAGCCACGGTGAAAAACGGCATTTCGACCTCAAAACTTTAAAAATTCGGAACTCGAGAACCACGGCACGTATCGACTCGCGGTTTTTTGCAAACGGAAGTAAATGGCTACAGGAAGAAGGAAGTCACGTTCTCGCGAGACTTCCTTTTCTACGAGAAACATGGCGCGCCCATTGTTGCCACGTGTTTTACCGGGCGCTGGCGGGCGCTCAGCGTTGGCTTGTGATTTCCGGCCGGGCACTAGCGGGCGCTCGATGGTCTCATCACGCTTTGAAATGTTCAAATCAATCCTTTGAAAATACTTTGGAATTTTTTTCTTCTAACGAGTGTCTGTATGAATTTTACTTAATGTCTGTCTGTATCCAGTGCATGAATTAAAAGCTTAGCATATGTCAAAAGTGTGTTCATGTGTACACGTGTGGGCAGGACCTGCGTCTGAAGGTGGCGATCCTGGAGCTGCTGTCGGTGTGTGTGGAGACGCAGCCTGGGCTGATCGAGATCTTCTTCGACGTCCAGGTGGGGCCCAGCGAGTCCGCTGATGGGAAAAAGGTAGGTCACTCCAAGCGTCTTTCGTATCTTGTCTGGGAGTTGTGGCAGTTGAGGGTTGACATGCTGAGAGTGACAGTGACAACTAGGGCGCACCATCAGGCTGTCTGCCGTGGTACCGCCGATAAGATTTTCTCTTTTTTACCACCTGGTTTTATGCCCTGAAATGATGCCACTGTTTGCAACGATTCAAGGGCTTCAGTCCTACTGTAATGGCGATTTGTAGTGTTTCTTTCACCACGCATGCTTGGCGGAGTAGCAGACGATGCCATGTTGCCACATCAAGCCAAACCAAGCTGGTCACATGTGTGAAAAGTGTCTGCTTGTGAGCATTCGACTTGCAAAGACTAAGTACCAGTATGCCTGCACTCTAACTAGTATGCAGGAGCTATCTGTAACAAGTAGTTTCGTTTGAAAGGTTTGCTCACTTCGGAGAAAAATTCAAAAGCTTTGGACCGCATATGCAGCTTTTAGTATACAAAGGTTGTCAACATAAGGACTGGACATGCTGTCCTTAGTACAGAAAGAGTTAATCTTTTCCCTTTTCCTTGGAAAAGGTGGACGTCCTTTCAGCATTGTCTCTGTGTTCAAGAAAAGGTCAGTCTGCCAGTCATCCACTTCAACCACGCTTCCTTCGCGTGAGCATATTTGGCTGTCTGTTTGCCCACAAATTTCTGGGCACCCGACATCTTCGTCGAGCTTTCTTCGACAAATTGGCAACGTCGGCTCCCTCAGCTTGAGTCTCTGTTAGGTTAACATGGATGTCATCAGCTCCATCCCTGACCAGGTTTGTCATCTTGAACAGAACCAGTAACACCTGCTACCACCAAGTCGCCCTGGATGACTCGTGCCCGACCTGTTTCCTTAGTAGGCAGCGACAGGTCACGGAGGGATGCGATATTTTGCACTTGATGGTGTCTAGACCTTTTGGAAAAACACCTGTCTTTGATGCAGTGTTTTAATCATGTGTAGAGGGCTTAGAAGACAAGTGTCCCGTGCTTGGTAAATCAGAACAGGGACAGTTTTAACTCCACTGAAAATTCCTCAGTCTTCTTTGCGAACGTCTTAGTCTCTACGGTCAGTCCGGCCCTTGAGATGAACAGTGCCGTTTTCTCCCAGCTCTTGTAGATTGCGCTGTAGAGCTTCGTCATAGGAGCTGTCTCTGTTGGAAAAATCCTCAGTGACAGTGGAGTGCCTCGTTTGCTGAGTTACGTTATGGCAATCTGACATTACAATTGATAAGACAACAGTAATAGCAACAAAAGTAAAGCTTGGCACTCCAGTGTTCGTTTGTAGCAGTCAAGGCTCCTCCTACTCCCTCCCAGCATTGACAGTGACAGCTGAAGGTGAACAGATGAGGTGTACCAGTTCTCTGTTTTGGGACAGAGTTCCCCACTTTTGATACATGAAATTCTTGTCAGTTTTCGTATGGGTGAAGGCTTCTCATTGCTAAATGTTTTAGTGAAAGTGGATGTGAATTATGGAGGGGCACTAGTAGATCATTGTGAACTTTTTTTCAGGAAAGTGGAAAGATACCTTTTTATGCTGACAGGTAATACATATGATCAGGTAACACAAAGGCTGTGATGTATATGTCAGGGCCTGGAGCTGGGACGAAGCAGTTGCCTGCAGACGCTGCTCACGCTTATGGATGTTCAGAAACAGACGACATACCACTGCCCCCCTGACCTCCTGAGAGCTGGCCTTGACCTTGTCCATTCCTTGTGGCGAGGTCGTCGCGAGACTGCCATGGAGGCTCTGCGATCTAAGTATGTTCTGTGTGTGTGTGTTTGTGTGTGGTGTGTGTGTAAGTCTCTGTATGTGTGTGTGTGTAAGTCTGTGTGTAAGTCTGTGTGTGTGTAAGTCTCTATATGTGTGTGTGTGTGTGTGTGTTTGTGTGTGTGTGTGTGTGTGTGTGTAAGTCTCTATGTGTGTGTGTGTGTGTGTGTGTGTGTGTGTTGAAGTCTCTGGTGGCTTCTCACCTTCTAAACCTGGTTGAAAGCATCTAAATGTAAAGCTTGTTATTTGTGGGCTGTGTCGATTTATGTGTTTGTAGCCTGTTCATCTCTATGGGCCATTCTAGAATATTACCATACAGTCTTCAGTTGATTGTTTTCCCTGAACAAGTGTGACAGGGAGGTGGTGGTGGGGAGAGGCAGGGACTTTAGAAACACAAAAAAAACAGCTACCTCCAAGGACATAGACTAACAAAGTACAGGACAAAACACTATGCACTTCGACCTCTTGGGTCTTCTTCAGGCAAAAACAAATAACATGCAGGACAGTGAAAACGAAGATTGAGAAACCACTTATCTTCTCATGTTCGCCGCACAACCAAAATGGCCGCTGGACGGAAACAAGGCCACCCAGGAGGGGATCATGGGAGGAAATAGTGGTGGGGGGTGGGGGACAACCCCCTCTCTAAATTTTGCTTCATTTTCCGCATGCAGTCACTCTTTGTTTTAAAACAAAAACAGCTGACTGGATTAAGATGACTGGACGATTTCTGAACAAACGTTTTAAAAGAGGAAAATTTTTCTCAAACAAATGAGCATATGATATGAGTTTTAATCCAGATTGATTTGTGTTTATATTTATTCCTTTATATTTGTGTGCATCTTTCTCTGTTGCTGCATTTTCTCTGTTTATACTTGGCTTTTTTCGCTACATTTTGTGTGTGGTTTTATTTGCATCATTTCTGTCTGTCTTCTTTCTTTTTAACACCCATCTTGTGCAGAAATGGATGAAGATGAGTGATTGTTCGTTCATTTTCATTGCCTTGGATGTTTTTTTTATCTTGCTTGAAGAAGACCTAATAGGTCGAAACATGTCGTGTTTTGTTTTGTGATTCGTTTTTGTTACTTTTTTTTTTTTTTTGCGATGCTCTATTAATTATATTTAGAATGTTCTTTTTAGTCTACAGATTTTTTGTTTCATGATTACAGCGTTTTGATAGTGTTTGCTATGTGCTGGGTTGTGCCGTATATGTTTCATGCCATGGGCAGTTCCCATTGGATAAGGCACCCTATATAAGGCACCCTTTGAAGGAACAGAACTTGTAGGTTCATGGGCTGTTTCACAGAGGCGTAGTTTTGCTCTCTCACTTTTTTCAGCACGCCTTTACATGTTGATGGATGTCTTCTTTCTTCTTCTGTGTTCCGAGTCAGTCATACCGGTAGTGGGCTGGGGGGGGGGGGGGGGGGGGGGGGGGGGGGGCAATACACACATTGACTGGGGTGGTGGTGTGTCAGATGAGACAGTTACCTGAGATCCCCCCCCCCTGCCATGCTTTGGGGGCTTTAACACGTGTAAAAGAGGCCATGATGATTATTATGATGAATACTTATGTAGCGCCTATCCTCGGCTGGAGGCCAAGCTCTAAGCGCTTTACAATCCACACTCGTTTACAAAAACGGGCTGCCTACCTGGGTAGTGCCGACTGAAGAGCTGCCAGCTGGTGCTTCATTCAGTTGTTTCCGGTGTCATCCAGTCAATATCGTGCACTCAGTTTCTTTTTCTTACTTCTCTTTCCATTTTTCATGCAAGGTGTATGCTATGTGTAACATGTCATCCATATCAAAGGCCAAACTGGCCTGGTCTGAAAGTTGGTGATGGAATTTGACGTGTGTGCAAGATGTCATGCGTGTGTTCACACACGGAACCTCAGTTGATAGTCTCATTCAAAGGACTGTATGGGAAATGGAGTCAGAACAAATGTTAACTCTGAGGGAAAAAATCCCCCTGTACCGAAACAGCCTGGCGGAGATTTGAACCCAAACGCAGGATGACCAAGTGTACAAGTCCGATGCGCTACCACTGAACTATTCCGGAACAGATGGGGGGGAGCTGGCCACGGACACATACTGTTAAAAAATCCACTGTTGGCGGGTCAGCAGGAATATACACAGACAGAAGAGCAGTCAGGGCGGGGGCTGTACTTCGGCTGTGGTCCAGTCCCAGGGGAGGGCGACATGCAGTTCATAGGGAGAAATCTGTTACGATGATGGTGTTGTACACGGAACGATGCAATACAGCTTGGAGTCTGTTGTTGATGTGTAATATGTCGGAGACTTGTACACGGTGTTTTCTATTTATTCGCATTGTCATTTGTGTTTTCATTCAGGCTGTGTTATGACGCTCATTAGTAATTTTTTTTTTTTCTGTTACATTCGAGAAGAGGTTTAAGTGTCAGTAATCATTCGCAAAGGATTTTTTTTTTCCAAAAATGTTTTTTTTTTTTTAAACAGCCATCAACAGTTTTTATCCCAATAGTTTAATCATTTTGTGTTTTGTAACGAAAATCGTTTGAAACATTTGTTGTCAGTTGTCATTTAGTGTTGAATCATTCACAACCTGACTCGTGTGTATTTTTATTTCATAGTAATTGTTCTTAATCCATAGTAATTGTTCTTAATTCATAGTAATTGTTCTCAATTCACAGTAATTGTTCTGTGCCATGATAATGTGTGGGTGTGTCAGCCCATATCTCAGGGGATGTGATGTCACCAGCCACCTGCCATGTTGTTGTTGTTTTTGTCTTTGGGACGTGTGTTAATGAACTGCCTGTGTGTTTACAGACAGTCGTTCTGGGCCAGTGTGACAGCGCCATTGAAGCGTGGCTTCTTGCCTTTGGATGGGGATTCAGAGACTGAGATGGAGGTGAGGGGTGTGTGTGTGTGTGTATGTGTGCGTGCGTGCGTGCATGTGTGTGCATATACAGTGTGTGTGTTTGTGTGTGCATGTGTTTGTATACAGTGTGTGTGTGTGTGTGTGTGTGTGTGTGTGTGTGTATACAGTGCGTGTGTATGTGTGTGTAAGTGCAGCATTATGAGGCCAGGTATCTTTCAGTCCTGTTTTCGTCTGCCTACTTCAAAAGTAAATCTAGAAAACGTTTCGAGGATTGACATCAAAGTGTCATAGGGTGGTTTATGAAGTCAGTGTCTGGAAACGGTGGAATGGTGAGACCTGTAGTTGCCAAGGTGACGGAAAGACTGGAAGACAATTAGGAGGGCACTATGGAGAGCATAGATCTTCACCTGTCTCTGCCCTGGTCAAATTGTCCCCACTTCAAACAGTCTCTAGTTCAGACTCTTGGATCTTCACCATGGTCCAATTGTCCCCACTTCAAACAGTCTCTAGCTCAAACTCTTGAATCTTCACTATGGTCCAGTTGTCCCCACTTCAAACAGTCTTGTTGTCCCCACTTCAAACAGTCTCTAGCTCAGACTCTTGGATCTTCACCATGGTCAAATTGTCCCCACTTCAAAGTCTCTAGCTCAGACTCTTGGATTTCACCAATGTTCCAATTGTCCCCACTTCAAACAATCTTATTTGTCCCCACTTCAAACAGTCTCTAGCTCAGACTCTTGGATCTTCACCATGGTCCAATTGTCCCCACTTCAAACAATCTTATTGTCCCTACTTCAAACAGTTTCTAGCTCAGACTCTTGGATCTTCACCATGGTCCAATTGTCCCCACTTCAAACAGTCTCTAGCTCAGACTCTTGGATCTTCACCATGGTCCAATTGTCCCCACTTCAAACAGTCTTATTGTCCCCACTTCAAACAGTCTTATTGTCCCCACTTCAAACAGTCTCTAGCGCAGACTCCATCCTGAAGCATTCAGACCCAGTCAGACTCTCCACAGCTGTCCTTCCCTCCCCCTAGCTCCCGTACCCTCCGATCTTATGAATGTTATGGTGCAGGCTGGATCCAAGTTGTAGTTCAGATCTCTACCACACCTTAAAACACGTGTATAGATGGCAGTTGTTTAAGGAGCCTGAGTTGTTTTCATGGGTATCATAAAACTTTTAGGTGTTTTTTTTTTTTTTTTTTTTTATTTTTTTGAAAATGTTGAAAAATGCTTAATCTCACTATGTTGTTAAAGTAAGGTGGGGGGGGGGGGGGGGGGGGGATTCTTTAGACAAATATGCTTAAAATTGTAATGACAGCATACCAAGTTTGATCGTATGATGCCATTTGAAATGTGATGCAAATAATGTGGATGAGAACAATGGATCATAGCTCAGGGCAGCTGAGACGTCTTCACAAGGCTCCAGCCAGGGGGACAGTCTGGTCAAAGGTCAGGGCATTTCTGATCGTCATGTATGGAGACAACCATGTGTCCTACAGGACAATGCGCTGCTGAATTATTTCGAAGGGCTGATGTGGGTGTTAAAATGAGGGCTTCAAGGAGATGACTGGTCTTCTTGTAAAAAGACTAGTTGAAGAGGTTCCAACCTTCGCGATGAACTCCAACAGCGTAGGAAGCTGCCGTCAGCGATTCTGATAAACATACATGTATATAGTGACTGCCAGAAACTGAGAAATGCAACGATCATGAACCAGAATGGTTCATAACTTTAACATATTCTTTCTTTCTGCTGTTT
>JADBJO010018312.1:0-15000 GCA_016801955.1 Conus betulinus | reverse complement strand
AATCAGTCTTAAATGAGAGGAGGTCTCTTAACAGAGGGTCTTATAATAGAGGTTTGACTGTAATTGTTAATGTTTTTATTATTTTTGACTAGCACTGTTTTGAATTCTAAGTATAACTTGCTCAAAGAGCTGGGTGTCAAAACGAAAACATATGCATGTATTGTACACATGGAGTAGAGGACTTTTTATGATTATATCTTTTGCCGAAGTCTGTTTCCATTGGAAATCCCCTGTTCAGTCAGTGATGATATTTTGACCCCGTGACCTGTTGCCTACCAGTGCACCAGTTCTCTGTTATCAGTCAGCTACAGATTGGCCTGTGCTGCCCGTCAGGGATGACCGACCATTATCAGCTTGTGTTGATGATGTGAATGGGGGGTTTAGGGAACAGTCCATGTGGCAGGATTGTGGAGGCAGCTTAGCGACCCAGGTGTTGCTGCGTGGGTAAAACAGCTCAGGAAGCTGTACAGATTGAACAGGGGTGTCTGCGCTCCTCTCAGGTGTCAGTGGTAGTGGTGTGTGAGAGGGACCATGGCGTGGGGAGGAAGCCTTTCACTGATGTAGGGAGAAACTCCAGGGAGAGCTTGACAGCAGAAGGTCTTCAGAGAAGAACTTCCCCTCAGACTAAGTGTTTTCGGCCCTGAACTCCTTACACTCTAAGGGGGCCAGGCCGCATCCTAGTCATGTCTCCCAGATGCCCTTCTACTGCCAGCTTTTCTTGGGGGGATTCTAGATGTTCAGAAAGCAAGTGAGTAGATGACGATGAATATCAACAACACGCAGAGAGACACATGCACTGCAAACTGCATCCTTCACCCGAGTTTCATACATAATTTCCAGAGGTTTGGGTTTGCAGGTTTGTTTGTTTGTTTTAAAATATGTTTGCTTTCATAAGTTTAGCATATAAATTTGAGTTGGTAACTGTGAATATGTGGTGAAAAAATTCATAGTAAAACGAAAGGAGTTTCGTATATTTTGCGTTCCTTTTTGTTCACCATTGAGTGACTTACACGCAGATTTTCCTCCTGAATTGTGTTAGAGGACACAGAGGAGAATGGCTGAGTGATGTATCAGGGGCAGAGTACTTGTCCGCTGCATAGTTGGGGGGGGGGGGGGGGGATGCTTTCAGTCTAAACTGACACTTCCTCCTGAACTATGTGGCTTTTGGCAGAAAAAAGAAACACATGATAGCCATGGCTGATTCTCGTATCCTCTGACAGTGGAACAGGGCCTCTGAACTGCTCTGATTTATCCTCTGACAGTAGAACAGGGCCTCTGAACTGCTCTGATTTATCCTCTGACAGTGGAACAGGGCCTCTGAACTGCTCTGATTTATCCTCTGAGGTAGAACAGGGCCTCTGAAGTGCTCTGATTTATCCTCTGACAGTAGAACAGGGCCTCTGAACTGCTCTGATTTATCCTCTGACAGTGGAACAGGGCCTCTGAACTGCACTGATTTATCCTCTGACAGTAGAACAGGGCCTCTGAACTGCTCTGATTTATCCTCTGAAGGTGGAACAGGCCTCTGAACTGCTCTGATTTATCCTCTGAGGTGGAACAGGGCCTCTGAACCGCCCACAGTCGTGTTCAGTGCACTGACCTCTGTCACCGTCACTCATCATCGCACTCTACAGAGCTGAAAAAAAAAATATGTAAAAACATTTGGGGGCTTGAAAGTGTTTGAAAAGTCCCACTTCCATGAGAGCAGTTATTCTCGGACGAAATGTCTGGACGCTCAAAGCTTCCCAAATAATCTGGATGGGAATGAAACGGAGGGTCACCCGGACAGGCAGAGCAGGGTAGAGCCACAGTTGGCTGATGACAATGGACATGGGTCATGAGAGTGGTTGGTCTCAGACAGCGTGTCTTAACCCTCCTTGTCCTGACATTCAGGGCATGAAACGCTCTCCCAAGTCCTATGGGAAGGGAAGCAACTCCGTAACAACGATAGGGTAGCATCACACAAAAATTTGTTTTTAAAATATACCCAAGCAATATTTCACTTCATTTTTATTTCATGTGTGTTATTGAGGTGTTTGTCTACACTTTGAAACAAGTATTTCAGTATGGAGATACATGACTTAAAAAAAAAAAAAAAAACCTCAAACACTGAAAGTGACTGAAACATCAGTCGCGCTCTGGTTTGGTACTGACAGGTGACACATCGATGTTGTCAAAGTCGTTAACTAGGTCACTCTCATTACCCTTCACCTCACGCAAATCTGTGATGTCGTAGCCTTCAGAAACCAAGTCTTGGTCACTGTCCTCGTTCAACATTTGCCAGAGCTTCCCATATGATCTGAATGGGAATGAAATGGAGAGTCCCCCAGGACAGAACAACAGTTGGGTAGAACAACAGTTGGCTGATAACATGGACTGTCAGAACTGAGAGGGAATAATAGTGAAAAGTTTGGACAATGGCTGTGTGTACGGTGTCAAAGTGGGGAAACACACAGCTGATGACTGAGATAGGCAGAACTGGGGGAAAGTGTGGTCAAAAGGTGGACAATGACTGTATTTACTGTGTCAGGTAAGGGAGACAGTAACTGATGACAGTGGACCAGCAGAATGGGGTGAAAGTTCAGTAAAAAGATGGGAAGAACAGTAACTGTGTGTGTGGGTGTGTCAGGTGGGGGAGGACCTGCAGGTGGTGGGACGCAAGAAGGAGCAGATCATGGCTGACCTCCTGGAGGGACTGCAAGCTCAGGTGAGTCACCTGGTCTGTCTGCTGTCTTCAGAGGGTTCCTGAAGCCTCTGGCTTCACTTCAATGAACACAACTTTAGCAGGGAGTTTGCACAAAGTTTAGCGTTGTACGAGAACAAAATCGCCATGCTAACATGCATGAACGTTCAAAAAAAAGGTATGCATTCATTTTCATGAGTGATATGCACAAGCTGACTTGCCTTTTGGCTCAGTGGCAAGTTGGTGAGCTGTTCAAACTCGGTTCATGAGGGGATGAATCGTGTAACTCCAAACCACCGAGTCAGTTAAAGAGTTACACAATATTTGTAATGCGAGTTATTTCTCTTTTCTTTTTTTTTTTTTTTTAAAGAAGAATTTGATTCAAACAGAAAATAACACTTGCATTTTTTCTTTCTTTCTTCTCTCCCTCTTTTTTTAAATTAAAAAAAAAAAAAAAATTATTAACAGCATCCAGATGCTGATACCTGTTCCCATGAAAATTTCAGTCACAAGTTTTTTCCTCACTTATTTCCATGTATCGTCTCAGGATTTTTTGTTTTGTTTTCTTTTGACATCCTCATTTGTCTTTTGTTGAAGATGTAAGCCAAGCTTTTTTTTTTCTAACATTGGATTTTCATCCCAAAGGTTTTTGAGGTGTGAGGTGTGAATCTCGACAACGATTCATGATTATGGCGCCGTATCAAACTATGTAGATGTCGTCTTAAAAGTTATCAGCTCAGCATTCCAGTGAACTAAGGGGAAACATTTGGCTATGCTGATCTTCTCTAAGGGATGTTAGTATTTTGACATTGAAAATGAATATGGATTGCAGGAAATTTAAATATGCATATCTCATCCTTCTTTTCGATCAAAGGTGGAAACTTGTCTGATTTCCCAACTCTGTTCATGCCTGATCCCGTCATGTTGAAATCTGCATCCTGCCTTCTTAGCTTCCTCACTATGACCTTCACCCTATGCAAGGATGTTAAAACTGTGTGGAAATACATAAGTGCTTCTTTTTTTTTTCTCTCTCTCTCTCTTTTTTCTTTTTTTCCCCCCACCTATATTATTGATTCTTCCTCCCCCGCCTCTCCCCTCCCCCCCCCCCCCCCCCCCACCCCCCCCCCCAAAAAAAAAAAAAAGGTAGTGTTATAAAAATCGCATGCTCCTGCTTTCCATTACTGTTGACAGTGACGAGGTAAGAGAGTGAAGAGCCAGTTGTGGGGGGTCCTTTTAGTTGGCTTTTGTTTGCTTCCTTTGAGATGGTCAGCCTTGACGAGTCTGGCTCTGCTACACTTTGTTCTCTGCAAGGGAGGCAATCAGTCTTGAAGATTTCATGTCATACTATGTTGAAAATGGAAGAAATACGTAAAGAATGTTGCTGCATCTGGGCTTAACTTGACGATGTTTTTTTTTTTTTAAGATGGATCGGACAGTTTGTCTTGTAAGTGACAACATCCAAAAAGTCCCGTGTCAGCGGCAGATTGTTGTGCCTAGGATGAAATGTGAACAATTCTGTATACAGAGGCAGTGTAGCCATATTGGATTATTGAAATGAAAAAACGATGGGGGACAATGCAAAAGTGTGATAAAGCGTTTACTTCTAATTCCCAGACCTTGCTTGCATTCTGCTTTTAGCTGCAGCTGTGTTCTGTCTTCCTTGTTTGCCACAAGGGAGTCAGGAAGGGGTCAGAGTCAATTTGTCGAAAGGACATTGGGGAGAATAATGTCATGATGATGCAGTTTGGGGGAGATAATGTGACAACGATGTAGTTTGGGGAGGATAATGTGATCATGATGTAGTTTGGGGAGGATAATGTGACGACGATGTAGTTTGGGGAGGATAAGTGACGACGATGTAGTTTGGGGAGGATAATGTGACGACGATGTAGTTTGGGGAGGATAATGTGATGGAGACATCGTGTGGTGTGCAGTTTAGCGGACAGCTGACGGTGCTCAACATGAAGGTGGCGGCCATTGTCACCGCCCTGTACTTCACGCTTCTCAAAGCCTGGGGCAGGTGTGTGTCTGTGTGTGTGCGCATGTGAGCGTGTAAGTATGAATGTCTGTGAGAGTGTTGATGCTTGTGTGTGTCTGCATGCGAGGGTGTAAGTATGAATGTCTGTGAGAGTGTTGATGCTTGTGTGTGTCTGCATGCGAGGGTGTAAGTGTGAATGTCTGTGAGAGTGTTGATGCTTGTGTGTGAGTGAGAGAGAATGCATATAAATGTCACTGTGTGTCTGTGTGTGTGCATGTGAGGTTGTGTAAGTATGAATGTCTGTGAGAGAGTTGATGCTTGTGTGTGAGTGAGAGAGAATGCATGTAAATGTCACTGTGTGTCTGTGTGTGTGTGAGGGTGCATGCGAGGGTGTAAGTATGAATTAGTCTGTGAGAGAATTGATGTTAGTGTGGATGACTGAGCGTGAGAATGCATATAAATGTGTGTGTGTGTGTGTGTGTGTGTGTGTGTGTGTGTGCATGCAAGAAAGAGTGTTAACTGTGAATGAGTAGGCTTGTATGTAAATGAGTGTGTATGCATTACTACATCAGAGTATCGGTGTTTATGTGTATAAATATGTCTGCGAGTTGATGTTAGAGTGCATGTGTATTTTTATATCAGCAGGTGTATGCATGTGGGTCTGTATCTGTATACATGCATATGGTTACATAATTGCAGGTGTGTGGTTACGTTTGGTTGCATTCACACAAACTGTGCCTTTAAATCACATTTCACATTTTTTTTTTTTTATCTGGGACTTTGGCAAGTTGGAATGGGGTGGGGGGGTGGGTTGTGTGTGTGTGTGTGGGCTGGGCTGGGCTGAGTAGCGTGGACGCAGTGCCACTTCAGTGGCATGGAAAATGAAACGGCCAAACAAACAAACAAACAAACAAGGAGAACAGTTTCATCAAAATGGGCTCAGGCCATAGTTATTGTGTCAGCTTGCTGAAGAGAAGTCTTGATCAGGGCTCTAATGTGGATATGCTCCAACACCTTTGGGTGTGTTCAGGGCTGTAATGTGGATGTGCTCCAGCACCACTGGTGTGCTCAGGGCTGTAATGTGGATGTGCTCCAGCACCGTTGGGTGTGCTCAGGGCTGTAATGTGGATGTGCTCCAGCACCATGGTGTGTGTTCAGGGCTGTAATGTGGATGTGCTCCAGCACCGGTTGGGTGTGCTCAGGGCTGTAATGTGGCTGTGCTCCAGCACCATTGGGGTGGGTTCAGGGCTGCAATTGGCTGTGCTCCAGCACCATGGGGTTTCAGGGCTGTAATTGTGGATATGCTTTCAACACCATTGGATGTGTTGCTGGCCCACTTCCCATCTTTCTATAAAGTGTCGTTACACACAGGTTCATGGTTTGGGGGTACATTGCTGACTGGTTCAGCAGTTTGGGGGTTACATTGCTGACTGGTTCAGCGGTTTGGGAGTTACATTGCTGACTGGTTCAGCGTGTTTGGGGGTTACACTGCAGACAGGCTGACAAATGCAGATGAAGGCGTAAGTTTTTAGCAGAGTGAACAAGTTTGGGATCATGTGTAAACCAGCCATATGTATTTACACCAGTTGGACATGCTGCATACAGGAGTGCATTGCTTTTGCTGACCAGTTGTTTTGTCACATTAGTACTGACCATTGTGTGATTGAGTTCTTTCCCTTTTTTTTTCTTTAGGACTTCTATGATGTGAGACATAAACACTTTACAGCAGACTCCATGAAAACCTTGTTCAGAGATGCTCCCTCATCTGGCGTGGTCTTTGAATTTCTGAAAGAGATCAACATTTTTCATTTGATCCAAGACTTTACGGAGGAAAGATTTTAAACAAAATTTCTGGTGTGTTTTAAAAGGCTTGTGTCAGTTAGGTTTTTTTTTTAATAAAAAAAATGACTAGAGGGTTGACTTAAACCCAGAGACAGCCCTGATATGGCCCTTCGCAGTCGGCTGGGCTGTAAGCAACACATGCCCTTACCTTATCTTTTTTTTTTTTTTTTTTTTTCTTGCCATCATTGTTCAGCGGTGTGGGAAAAGCCGACAGCCATTCTGGTGGGTATGCGAGGCACTTTGGAGGAGACGTGCCGGAGCAGTGAAACGCTGATCCCAGGCGTTCAGATCGGTTTGCTGGCCACGCTGACACTGCTGCTCCAGCGAGCTAGAGGGGACCCCGCTGCTGGTATGCCATCGTCCTGACCTCTGTACTCATGTGTCAACTTGTATATGTTCAGAAGTACACATGTGGCTTCATGACATGCAAATGCACTCTCCCACATTACACATTGAAAGAAAGATGCATGCGCAGAGCGGGACCTGGTTGACCTGGGAAGTAAAGCATTGTACTCGTGATCTGAAGGTCACAGGTTCAGCCCCCTTTTGATTGGCTGGTGCTTTTAGCCTGCTGTCATCTGTCATGAGGATGTCCCACAGTTTAGCCGTCATGTCATCGATTGTTTTGGGTGGTGGTTGCTTTCTCAGAGTGATTTTTTTTTTTTTTTTTGTACCTTAAGAGTTGGGGGTCACAAACTGTCAGAATCTCACCTGTAGTGAACCTTTGAGTGGCAGCCAAGGAATTAAAGGAGGCGTGTGTAGGCTTGGTAAACTCATTAGGACAAGGTGTTACTAGCGAATGTGAAGAAGTGACCTTCTCAGTGTCAAGAAGTGACATGCATTTTCATTTTATACCTTATTCGTGCAGCAGTTAGCTCCCTGTAAGATTAAAAAAAAAAAAAAATTGAAAGTTGACCTGTAAGCAGGTCTGTGTCCCAAAATGCGGTTTTTATTCACGTTCATAATTTGAACATGGTTACCCAATTAAAAAAATAATTTAAAAGAGAGGAAAGGAAATAACGAAATGAAAATAATTTTTTTTAAAAAATTCCTACGAATATATATGTTGCTATATCGTAAGTTTGAAGAATGTCACATGAGCCATTTACTCGGGGAAATAAAAAAAAAAAATCTTCTTCAGAACTTTCTTCCGAATTGTTGTTCATCATACCTGGAACTTCATCCCAGTCGAAATCTAGGTCACTCTAAGCTTCATACCCAGCACTTTCACTAAGTCTTATGCCGTAAAAATCCTACAAAACACAGTATCTCCATCACTAAATCTCATATAGAACGGCAGAAACTCAAGGTTAGCCACGGTGAAAAAAAAGGCATTTTCGACCTCAAAACTTAAAAAATTCGAAACTCGAGAACCACGGCACGTATCGACGCGGCGGTTTTTTTTGCAAACGGAAGTAAATGGCTACAGGAAGAAGGAAGTCACGTTCTCGCGAGACTTCCTTTTCTACGAGAAACATGGCGGCGCCCATCTCCACCCTGGTGCCGGTGACGAGCTCCATGTTGCTGCAGAGTACGCGGCAGTTACCTGCCCCTGCCCAGCTGATGCACAGCAAGATGGACACGTCTGGGTCCGAGTCTGAACCTCGGCAGACAGAAGGGTCGTCCAGTTCCAAGCTGATGGTGAGCTGTTCTTCATTGTGGTGTTTTCTTTTTTTTGTGAATGGTTGCATTTAACATCATTATATTGGTTTTTTTTTTTTTTTTTGATTTTTTAAATGGTTACACATAACATCATTTTCATCTTCTTCTTCTTTTTTTTTTTAAGTGGTTGCAGTGAAGTTTCTGGTGTTTTTAGAAGGTGTATTTTAAAGGTTGTGTGTTGTTGTTGTACCCAGGCTTAAAGACTCCAGGGATCATCCGAATGGCTGAAGTACTTGAACACTATGACACAAATGCATCAGTTGGGGATGAGAACATTATGTGTGTGACTGTTTTTTTATTACCCCCACCACATGGGCAGCACACTCTGACTTTGAGGGATTTTGGAGACAGATAATGTTATGCTAGGAGCTTGTCACAACTGAAGACAATCCCCGCATAACTATGCAGAGCATAACAACATTTGATGTAGCCTTGGTGTTCTAGCCTATGTCAGTTGGGGGGGGGGGGGGGCTTAAGGGGGGAATCATCTAAAGTTTGTGTTCCGAATTTATTTTTTTTTACCTGGAACCTCTTCCCAGTCGAAATCTAGGTCACTCGGTGATTACCCATATGGCCCTTTCACTAAGTCGGCTGGGCTGTAAATCGACATTACCTTCCTGCAGTAATCTCCAGCATAAATGTTTTAGCTAAGCACAATCAACATCATCAGGAAAATCCAGTGGTGCTGGCGCAGAATCTCAGACCTGAAAACTTAAAAGAATTGGTAACTGGTGACCACGGCACGCATCTTCTTGTGGGATTTGAGAGCGGAAGTTACAGAAGATTTCCGGGGGAAGAACGCAGATGTTGGAGAATAATTGTTCTGAGTGGAGTCTCTGCTTCTCCTACAATGCCCAGAAGACAAAGACCATGCCTGACAGCAAGGTAGCCGCTGCAGAAGGCAGTCCTCCCCTTGGTAGTCATCAAGGGTTTCAGGCTGACCTCCATCAGGGGGTGCAGCAGGGCAGAGAGGTGTCAGTTCAGTGCTGTCATTGGGTGATCCAGCTGTGACGTTCTTCAGTCTGCTGTTGGAACCTTCGACTGTCTGCTGTACTGTCAAATGGTCGGTGACAGGAGTCATGGTGACATACATGTCCACCCTCCACTGTACTGTGTCAAATGGTCGGTGACAGGAGTGATGGTGACATACATGTCCACCCTCCACTGTACTGTGTTACATGGTCGGTGAAAGGGAGTCATGGTGACATACATGTCCACCCTCCACTGGACCCCATGAGATGGTCTTGGGCAGGGAGCCATGAGTAGGCCACATTCCTCCCTCTGTCATTCCATGTAGAGTCATGGGGAGATACATGTCCACTCCTGCACTGTGCCCTGTAGAATGGTCCTGCACTGTGCCCTGTAGATGGTCCTGCACTGTGCCCAGTAGAATGGTCCTGCACTGTGGTCAGTATGACAGGAATGGTCCTGCACTGTGCCCAGTAGAATGGTCCTGGACAGGAGTCATGGGAGATACATGTCCACTCCTGCACTGTGCCCTGTAGAATGGTCCTGCCACTGTGCCCAGTAGAATGGTCCTGCACTGTGCCCTGTAGAATGGTCCTGGACAGGAGTCATGGGGTCAGATACATGTCCACTCCTGCACTGTGCCCAGTAGAATGGTCCTGCACTGGGAAGTGTAGAATGGCCCTGCACTGTGCCCTGTAGAATGGTCCTGCACTGTGCCCTGTAGAATGGTCCTGGACAGGAGTCATGGGGAGATACATGTCCACTCCCGCACTGTGCCCAGTAGAATGGTCCTGCACTGTGCCCTGGAAGAATGGTCCTGCACTGTGCCCTGTAGAATGGTCCTGCACTGTGCCCAGTAGAATGGTCCTGCACTGTGCCCTGTAGAATGGTCCTGCACTGTGCCCTGTAGAATGGTCCTGCACTGTGCCCAGTAGAATGGTCCTGCACTGTGCCCAGTAGAATGGTCCTGGACAGGAGTCATGGGGAGATACATGTCCCTCCTGCACTGTGCCCTGTAGAATGGTCCTGCACTGTGCCCAGTAGAATGGTTCCTGCACTGTGCCCTGTAGAATGGTCCTGGACAGGAGTCATGGGGAGATACATGTCCACTCCCGCACTGTGCCCAGTAGAATGGTCCCTGCACTGTGCCCTGTAGAATGGTCCTGCACTGTGCCCTGTAGAATGGTCCTGCACTGTGCCCAGTAGAATGGTCCTGCACTGTGCCCTGTAGAATGGTCCTGCACTGTGCCCTGTAGAATGGTCCTGCACTGTGCCCTGTAGAATGGTCCTGGACAGGAGTCATGGGGAGATACATGTCCACTCCTGCACTGTGCCCTGTAGAATGGTCCTGGACAGGAGTCATGGGGAGATACATGTCCACTCCTGCACTGTGCCCTGTAGAATGGTCTGGACAGGAGTCATGGGGAGATACATGTCCACTCCTGCACTGTGCCCTGTAGAATGGTCCTGGACAAGAGTCATGGGGAGATTCCGAGTCTGTATGTTCACATCGTCTTCTCCCATATGGTGATGAACTCTGAAAGTTCCGCTTCGCTGTTTTATAAAGTCAGTGTCATTGGTAACAAATTTAATTGTAGCTTGTCAAGAGGCTGCCCTTGAAGTGAATAATGTGTGTGGTGTGTGTGTTTGTGTGTGTGATTATGTGTGTGTGTGTGCATGTGAGTGAGTGTGGGTGTGTGTGTGTGTGTATATGTGTGTGTGAGTGAGTGTGTGTGGGTGTGTACGAGTCTCTGTGTGTGTGTGTGTGTGTGTGTGTGTGTAAGTGTATGTTTGAGTGTGTGTGGTGTATGAGTGTGTGTGTGTGTGTGTGTGTGTGTGTGTGTATGAGTGTGTGTGTATGAGAATGTGTGTGTGCGTGTGTGTGTGTATGAGAGTGTGTGTGTGTGTGTATGAGAATGTGTGTGTGTGTGGTGTGTGTGTGTGTGTGTATGAGAGAGTGTGTGTGTGTGTATGAGAGTGTGTGTGTATGTGTATGAGTGTGTGTGTGTGTGTGTGTATGTGTGTGTGTGTATGAGAGAGTGTGTGTGTGTGTGCGTGCTGAAAACTGATTCCTGTTATCAGACCTTTGATCATCCAGTTGATCCGATGTCTTTTTCAGTTACAAGTGACCTTGTGCAGTCTACTGACAGAGATGGTCCTGTCCACAGAGGTGTCGTCATGGTTACCACATCTCCAGGAACATGGCGTCCTGACAGCGCTGCTTGTGTCCTTGGAGACGTATCTGAAGGTGGGCTGTCACCTGTCTTTCCTGTTTCTTGTTCACTGGTGAGAACAGTCCGTATTTGGTCGAGTTTGTGGGATGGGGGGACGGAAGGATCTGATGTGCATCGCTGAGCACACACAGCCACGAAAATGAAGTGCAAATTTTTGTTTGGTTGGGTGGATTGTTGAAGAGTGTGGGGGTTTGTGTGTTCTGTGTTTTTGTGGGTATTTGTGTGTTACTTGCATTTCTTTCCCCACCACACACAAAACACACATGGAGAACCGGTGTCAAAGGACATCTTTGAACACCCCCCCCCCCCCCCCCAATTACTTGAGGTTCCAAACAGAACGAAAAGGGAGGTCAGCCTGTGGTCACCTCAAATATTGAATAGCTCGAACATTGTCATGACCTACAGTGGAATTGATAAGTCGCCATCTGGATCTCCTAAGACGTGCAATTTCACATTGGTTTATGAGTATGCATACATGTATGATCCAGATTTGTAATATGTTCAAGGTGGTATACACATACCCAATCATGGTTTGACCTTTTTTTTTTTTTTTTTTTTTTTGCGTTATGCTAACCATTTCTCCATGCTGCTATTGACAAGAATGATAAGGTGTACCGTTTAACGCAGTTATCGTCTGCTTCTTTTTAATGTGCCTTCCTTTTTTTTTTGTTGTTTGTCTTTTGCACTATGTTAACCATTTCTCCATTCTGTTATTGACAAGAATGATAAGGTGTACCGTTTAACGCAGTTATCGTCTGCTTCTTCTTTTAATGTGCCTTCCTTTTTTTTTTTTTTTTTTTTTGTTTTGTCTTTTGCACTATGTTAACCATTTCTCCATTCTGTTATTGACAAGAATGATAAGGTATACCTTTTGATGCAGTAATCGTCTGCTTCTTGATTATGTACTTCCTTCTTTTTTTTTTTTTTCTTTTGTTGTTGTTGTATTGTTGCACTAAGTTTAAAACTGTCAGAAAAGAAAATGGCAACATCTGCTGGCGGTTCCCTTTGCAGGCCAAGCAGGGGCTGCCCTACGTGCATTCCACTCTTCTTCTCCTGACGGCTGTGGCCAGCTCACACAAGGTAAGGGGGTCACACCCGAGTGTAGCGGCTTACGCTGAGCCTGCTGCCTCATTCTCACCAGCAGCTTCATCAGTGTGATGCTGGCGGCCAGCGTCGGTTCAGTTGGGAAACGGAAAGTGTATGGCAGGCTCATCATACCTGGAACCTCATCCCAGTTGAAATCTAGGTCACTCTAAACTTCATTACCCAGCACTTTCACTAAGTCTTGTGCCGTAAATTCTACAAATCACAGTATCTCCATCACTAAATCTCATTATAGAACGGCAGAAATCAAGGTTAGCCATGGTGAAAAACAGCATTTCGACTTCAAAAACTTAAAAAATTCGTAACTCGAGAACGCAACGCATCGACTCGCGTTTTTTTGCAGACGGTAGAAAATGGCTACAGAAGAAGGAAATCACGTTCTCGCGAGACTTCCTTTTCTACGAGAAACATGGCGGCGCCCATTGTTGCCACCTGTTTTTACCGGGCGCGCTGGCAGGCGCTCAGCGTTTTGGCTGTGTGGTCACTCTCAGCTTCATTACCCTGCACTTTCACTTAGTCTTATGCCGTAAATCCTACAGATCAGCTCATCTTCATCTGTAAATTCCTTGATAGAATGCCAGAAATCAAGGTTAGCCATGGTGAGAAACAACACTTCGACCACAAAACTTTTGTTAAAAAATCATAACTCAGGAACTACGGCACCTATCGAAAAAGGAAGTCATGTTCTCGCGATACTTCCTTTTCTTCAAGAAACATGGCGGTGCCCATTGTTGCCACGTGTTTTACCGGGCGCTGACGGGCGCTCAGCCTTTTGGCAGTGTGATATCCTGGTCTGGCGCTAGCAGGCGCTTGCTTGTCAGAGAGTTAAAGACATGAAAATAATGAAGCAGGTACGTCATGGGTGTGGGAGTTGAAGGTACGCTCGGATAAAACGCGATGTTTTTTTTGTAATGTGAAGGTAGAGGGACTTGCATGAAGGATGAACTAACCTTTTCATTGTAGAAATGACAGTGATGAGAGTTATAACAAACCTAACAGTGGCAAATTTGAGATAGTTACTCCAACAAATTTTGTAACAATCTTCGTTCAAGGAGGGGGCCTTGTTGTTGAACCTGGGGATTGAAATAATGATCGTTATGAGATAATGGTAAGAAAAATGATGAGGTTAATGAAAATTGAGGATGATGATGATGGGTAAGGAGCCTATAGTGATGATAATGAGAAAAACGATGAGGATAGATGTTAACGAAAAAGATGATGATGATGATAATGAGAAAAGTGATGAGGACAGATGTTAATGAAAACGATGGATGATAATTGAGAAAAGTGATGAGGACAGGTGTTAATGAAAAGATGATGATGATGATAATGAGAAAAAGTGATGAGGACAGGTTGATGAAAATGATGATGATAATGAGAAAGTGATGAGGACAGGTGTTTCTGAAAATGATGATGATGATGACAATGAGAAAAGTGATCACAGGGTTAATGAAAATGATGATGATGATGATGATAATAATGATAATAAGAAAAGTGATGAGGACAGGTGTTAATGAAAATGATGATGATGATGATAATGAGAAAAGTTATTAGGACAGGTGTTTGATGAAAACGATTATGGTGATAATGAGGAAAAATGATGAGGACAGATGTAAATGAAAACGAGGAAGGTGATAATGATGAGAAAAATGATGATGACAGGTGTTAATGAAAGCGATGATGATGATAACTGTCAGAAAGGTGAAATGAGAGGACAGGTGTTAATGAAAACGATGATGATGATGATGATAACTGTCAGAAAATGAGACAGATGTTGATGAAAGCGATGATGATGAACAGGGAGCAGCATGCTGAGCGGCAGTGACTTCACAGCACACACCTGTCTGGCTGTGGTTCACCTGTACCTGCAGGGACGACCTGATCCCCACCCCGGCCTTCACCTCCAAGGTTATTCATGGGTCTTGCAATCAGTGACAGCCCTGATAGGGCCATGTGACTGTTAATTTGGCTGTTAGCAGCATTGACCTTACCTGGTTCTATTGTGTCAGTTTGTCATTGATGACTTTGGTGGAATGAGGGACTTGTGGTTCAGTCATCATTTATGAGAAGATGAGAACCCCACAGACTATACAGCTGAGATGGTGACAACTCCCACCCGATAAGACCGCGCGCCATTGTGGACAAGATGCACAACTGCAGACTCAGACATCACGTTCACAAAGTTCCATATTGGTCATTCACACCACAGGAGCCTCGCGTCACGAGCGCTGAACATGTCACACATATGCAACAGGCGTACACAAACACCATACGCCATGCTCACACACACACTACACACACACACACAACACACACACACACCACATACATATACATCGTGCACTACCTAGTCCAACACACACACAGACCCATGCCCACACACCAACACACACGTGTATGCTCACCACAACCAACAATGGATTAATAATGGCACGCCAGTGTTTGTGTAGTACTCAGTTCTACCAGCGATTTGGGCTAATGCCTAGTCAACACTGATAAGTCTTACCCTCACGGAACCCTCTCTTAAT
>JADBJO010018311.1:24412-26912 GCA_016801955.1 Conus betulinus | reverse complement strand
TGTGTGTGTTTTTTTTTTGTTTTTTTTTGCAGAAGCAGGTCAACTGCCAACACCATCTGTTTCTCTCCAAAATCCCAAACCCACTCCAGAAGTTGAGCCAACTTCTCTTTAAGTTGGGGCGAATTGAGGGAAGGAGGGGGAGAGGCGGGGAAAAGGCATGTCTGATCCCCCAGCCACCTCCCACTTCCACCCCATCCCCCCTCCCCCCTCCCTCGTTTCCCATTGTCGTCTGACTCGGGCGAGTGTAGTGGGAAGTAGAGGTGGTTTTATGCTGCTGCTGCTGCTGCAAGCTTCCAGAAATGGAAGTATTATCAAGCGATGTGGTCAGGATGCCTTTTCTTTCTTACGTTCCCACAGCAAAGGTAAACATTATTGGACATCTGAGTCTGATATCTGGTCGTAAATCACTAGTTCCATCATTTCCATATTACAGACACTTTTTTTTTTTTAGGCACAACATATATTGGGTGTGGGTGAGCTTGAAGAAGAGGCAAAGGGGGGAGGGGGAGGGGGGGTCAGGATTGGGAGTGGGGGGAGGGGCGAAAAGGGGAGCAGGATTTATTATTATTATTATTATTATTATTATTATTATTATTATCATTATTATATTATTATTATTATTATTATTATTATTTATTATTATTATTATTATTATTATTTATTATTATCATGAATACTTCTATAGCGCCTATCCTCAGCTAGAGACCAAGCTCTAAGCTCTTTACAATTCGCATTCTCGTTTACACAAACGGACTGCCTACCTGGGTAGTGCCGACTGAAGAGCTACCTGCTGGCGCTCCATTCAGTCGTTTCCCCGTGTCATCCACTCAATATCATCCACTCCATGTTCTTACTTAATTCTTTCCATTTCTCACGCAGGGTGCATGCTATGTGTAACGTGTCACCCGTACCAACGGCCAAACTGGCTTTCTCTCTTTCGAAAGTTGGTGATGGGATTTCACGTGTGTGCAAGATGTTAGGCTTGCGGTCACACACGGAACCTCGGTTTATAGTCTCATTCGAAGGACTGTTAATAGAGGGAACGTTGGGTGTGCTCTGAAGTGTGTAGTGGTTTCGCGTGGATACGTACTTGTTATAATACAGGTCGCCCGTTCTGCTTCTCTTCTATTCGTGTTACTACCCCCCCCCCCCCCCTCCCCTCCGCCCCAGACCCCCAGCTAACCCATCCCACTCTCCTCCATGCACAATCCTCCGCTCCTTTGCTCCTCTGTCAATCCTCCCCTAACCCATCGCCCCACAAAGCCACACACCCCTTTATCCCCTCCTCAGTCCATTTATCAGCTCCAACCATCCTCTCCCTGCCTCCTACCCGCTAACCGCATCCTGCCCCATTGTTCCCCCCCCCCCCCCCCCCCCCACATGTATTCTTCATGTGTTCGGATGTTTTCTTCTATCTCAGTGTATGATTTTACTACTCGTTCATTATTTGCTTGGCTTTCTACACTCAGTTTTAAGGGAATAATCTACAGTACGAACTACTAAAAAAAAAATGAGGCTAGAGTTTTTAGCCTTGGAACTTCATTTTTGTCTTATTGCAGTATACCACATGATATTCCCGATAATCAATATGTAGTAGAAAGTATTAGTGTTACCGAATTGGTTTGAAGGTATATACATACCGGTAAAATAGGCAAAAAAAACGGAACAATTTCGTAGCTAGAAGCGGGGGGCAAAATCTGCGTGAGGTAGAAAGATATTAGACCCTGCCAAACACCGTGAAAGTAGGCGGGTTAGCAGTAAACCAACAAGAATAAAAAAAAAAAAAAAAAAAAAAAAAAGGCAGAGTTGTTGAAAATACACAAGAATAGTAAAGCGTCCACAGAACTAGCAGAAAATCGCGAAAGTAGAAAAAAGCGCGCGCGAGTGTGTGTGTGTGTGTGTGTGTGTGTGTGTGTGTGTGTGTGTGTGTGTGTGTGTGTGTGTGGGTGGGGGGGGGGGGGGGGTTGTAAAAAGAAATTAAAGCAGAAATTAAGGCAAAGGAAGCCAAAAAAAAAAAAAACCATAAGAAAACGTAGGGATGGTTGGTAAACGTAGGTAAAAGGACATGGGAAAAGTAGACAAAGACATCAAAGATAAGGTAAATCTAAGAAGACGAAGACGTCAAAGATCAGGTAAATCTAATCAAAAAAAAAAAAAAAAAAAAAAAAAAAACCCTACAGACGAGTAGCAAGTATAGTCAAAGGCAGACATCAGTCAACGAAGGCAAGAAAGAAAAAAAAGTAGATCAAGGTAAGTAAACAAAATATGCAGAAACAGAAATGAGCCAAGCCAAGGCACTTCAAAGTAAATCAAAGTGGTCAACAGTAGACAATGGTAGACCCAAAGAGCAGTCACAGACAAACAAAGAAAGCACTGGTTGAAAAAAAAAAAGTAGACAAAGATAATAAGGATTAAGCAAAGTTGGGGAAAATAGGCAAAGGTAGGAAAAATAGGCAAAGGTGAAGAAAATAGGCGAAGGAAGGGAAAAGAGGCAAAGGTA
>JADBJO010018311.1:9412-14412 GCA_016801955.1 Conus betulinus | reverse complement strand
GTGCCCTAAAATTCTCCTGAAATCCTCAAGCCTTACAGAATTAGATCATATCTGGTTTGGAGCACTACCAATAGAAGATATGTATGGCTTGTCTGTGAGAATATGATATACGACGTCGTCGTCGTCGTAGTAGTAGTAGTAGTGTGTGCTTGACAAATGTTTGTGTGTGTACTTTGTTTTTCAACGTCAATATCAACAAGCCTTGCTCTTGTTACTATTAGTTCTACATTGCGTAATAGTGTTCTGCATTGATATCCTTAGTTCATGAAGTGGGACAAAGGCCAGATGATTAAAACAAAACATTTTCGCACTGATCTGTTACCTTTGGGAATAAACATTCTCTCTCTCTCTCTCTCTCTCTCTCTCTCTCTCTCTCTCTCATGCTCTGTGAGTGAACATCATGCCTTGCACTTAGGAATCTGCATGACCACGTCGCTCGGAAAGTGTACTCTGCTAATGGTCCACATTTCTAACCCGAAAAGCACTGTTCTCGGCGGCCCCTGAAGGATTATCCCCCCCCCCCCCCCCCCCCCCCCCTCCCCTCCCCCCCCCCCCCCCCCCCCCCCCCCCCCACACACACACACAGATGGTACGCTTCCGAATTTATTGGCACTACTGTCAATTTTCTCTGTCCACTGAGGCTAAAGGGGTGGATGTATTGCGGTATTTGGGGACTTCTGTAGAGACCGTACCGTAGAAAAAATCGATGGAACACGTTTCCTCGTGCTCTTTAAATCAAGGTGATGCCAGTTTGTTCCCCGCATGGCTAATGCGTGCATTAAAAGGAGATTCCAGTTTTCGTTTTCCGCCATTTTTGTCCCTCTGATGTAGTATTATTATTATTTCGGATGGTGCCAGTCTCACGAGGCAGCCTACCCGGTATGATTTACGACAGGGCGACTGTCATGGGTGGACATCCATGGGACGATTGTCCGTTGCTGCGACCTGCGTCGAGGCCACATCGCTTGTCACGTTTTATGATAGCGTGGTTGAGTGTGTGTGTGTGTGTGGGGGGGGGGGGGGGGGGGGGGGGGGGTGGGGTGGGGGGGGGGGGGGGGAGAGGGACTGAGTGTCTTTAGTAACAAAGACAACGAACAATTTGAGAAGCGAAATTGTGCATGTGTCAGAAGTAACAGAATGTTGTTCAGAATGCCGAGAAGAAGTTTAGAAACGATAGGAAAACTAAAACGGATGTATCAGATTCATGCATTTCAGATGGATGTATCAGATTCATGCATTTCAGATGGATGTATCAGATTCATGCATTTCAGATGGATGTATCAGATTCATGCATTTCAGATGGCTGCAAAGTTGCTTCAGGAACGGCTTACTCTAATAAGTTTAGAAATGATAAGATCAGAAAACAGGTTGATCGTCTTTTTAATTGTATTCAGAATGTTTGAATCAAGGGACATTTCTTTTTTTAACCCCAGTGCAGGACAGACGACTGGAAGTGTTGAAATCAGCAAAAAAAAAAAAAGTCCAAAGAGAAGTAGCAGCAGTTCTCTAAATCAAAGCTCTTAGTGATCCAGAAGAAACCGGAACTCTTCGGGAAACAGGAAGGTTCTAGCTTTGTTTCCACGACTTGGAGAAGGACGGTAGAAACAAACGTCTGGAACTGAACGACCAGGGGCGTTTAGAGTCACTTATACAGCTGCAAGGCAATCTTGCTATAAAGAAAAGGCTGCGTGAAAAAAGAAAGTGAATGTTCCAAGATGTCGTTGTAAAGACAGAGATGCCGCAACCTGGGCCAGTTGCTTCATTTTGGTCTCGTGACCTTGAGACTTTAAATCAGGATTCCGTGATAAATACCAAGAAAATGCATTTAACTTTTTCGCAACACGCCGCGAGCATGGTCGCGGCACCCGACTAACTACTTCGCAACGTGGGGCGAAACTACTCTCGCGGCAAGTGATCTGTCACTCAGCACACGCGGCCAGAATGATATCGACAGTCTTCTAAAAAAAAAAAAAATGATCAAATTTGCTAGAGAATTTTTAACCAGGGGTGTCCGCGTACAGATACAAACCTTCCTATGTCATATCATACCAGTCAGCAGGTTTACTAACAGTCGATTTCATTGGTCAATTTGAAGAGAAATCAACCAACCTGATGGCGTCTTCAAGCACTGAATGAGTGTTCGTTGCTCGAAGTATGTCATTTTTTTCAACTCAATCAAAATAGTAACCAAACAATTACTTTGACTTTTATAGCATTTATCATTAAGAAGATGAAAGATAGCTCTATTTCACTATACAAAACTAAAGTCAGTGTCGGATTTAGGCTTTTTAAGGAGAATGAATAAAAAAAAAATGGTCAAAATCAGGTAGTCTGAGGGGGAATTTCACAGCTGTGACCGCGGTGGTAACTGGGCACATAGAGCAGAACGAGGGTCTGTGTTGACAGTGTTAAAGACATTAAACTGAATCGTTCTTTATCCCAGCATACAGTGATGGCCCTCACACCTTTGCTCAGACATTCCATTAAAAGGCGTCCCGCCCCATGGGATGATTGCCCTACAAATAGTAACCCTGGCACACCATCGTCCGAATAGATAATAACCCCAGCCAGACCTTTACCCTAACATAAATTAACCCCGACAGATTATCGTCCCACTAGACATGAATCCCAACAGGTAAAGCCCCCAAAGTGTCCACTCATCAGGCATGTGTCACAACAGATGATTCTTCAACATACATCAACCCCAAAAGATCCATGGTCAAACAAACACTTTCCCCCAACAGACCATCATCCCCAGCAGAAGTTACCCCAACAGACCATCATCCCAGCAGAAGTCACCCCAACAGACCATCATCCCAGCAGAAGTCACCCCAACAGACCATCATCCCAGCAGAAGTCACCCCAACAGACCATCATCCCAGCAGAAAGTCACCCCAACAGACCATCATCCCAGCAGAAGTCACCCCAACAGACCATCATCCCAGCAGAAGTCACCCCAACAGACCATCCCTGCAACAGATGTTGCCCCAAACAGACCATTTCCCTGACAGACATTGACCCCAAGAGACGATTGCCCCCCAAAAGACATCGCTCCGAACAGACTACTCTCCACAAGAAAACTAACTCGGGAAGCCACAAACAAACTCCACCAAACATTACCCACGAAGAGACTACTGCCTCGACCGACTTAAACTGCGAAAGACCGTTTGCCCTCACAGCCGTACACATTTCTTCTTGTCTGCTCTGGAAAACAGCTGTTCCACACTGAGGAGTCGGGGTCTGATGGTCTGTTGACACTAATCTAAACAACAGCCCCATACTCCCCCGCGCGCTGTCTTGCTGCTGGCGCACGTCTGTTTATAAACCCACTGGAGAGGCCGTTGCGCTCAATTAGGCCTTCTGCTCTTTGAATATGGAGGAGGTACTAGTAGTTGTAAGGGAAAAAAAGAATTATTGTTGCTGTTTCAAATAGTTATAACACTGTATAAACATCTTTATTGTTTCTTTCCTTTCATTTCTTGTGTTGATGGTACTGTGGTTTCTTTGTGGTCGGAATAAAAGTAGTTTGGTGAAGGAAAGCGCATACCAAAAGCGGAAGGAAGTCCCTTTCAAAACAGGTCACAGAAACACACAAATATTCCCTTACATTCGTGTTCCACACTCTGAGCCAGTTTCAGTACCAATCGACCATAAACCGATGGCAAACATGGTATAATGAATCGTGGACTGGCTTCCCAGCTTTGGGTTGTGCAATGATTCACTGCGAGAGCTATAGCATTGCACTCAAGTGTTTGAAGCATTTTTCTTGGAACTGTATTGAACGGCAAGGAAAGTGAGTGGGAGGGGGAAGAAAGGGGGGGGGGGGGGATGAATACCAATAGCTGAGCGAGATTCTAGACTAATACGGATCTTTGTGTTTGATACAGAAGTATGTTTTCATCCGACTTATCCAACGGCACTGCACGCAGGAAGGAGAGTAGAATGCAGGCGCGCAAATCATAGGGGTTTTCCCAGAGCGGCGCGCTATCCCCTTTCAAAACCTATCCAATCACGAAGCAATGATGGGTACGAGAGAAAGACACCACAAAACTAGGGAACGGGGAATGAACGAAAGGCGAAAGAAGAAAGAACTTGCACTATCAGTTCTCAGCTCAGTTTGGCCAATCACCCGATCAAGCCTCTGTGACGTGCTTCTTCCACTTGCTCCTGTCAAACATAGCTGTCTTGATCTCATCGAGGTTTTGGAGGCTAGTGTCCCTTTTCAGAAGATCACTGAAGTCTGTGTTGTCTTCCTTCCCCTGTTCGTTCTCCCTCCAGTTTGGCTGCCACAGTACAAGTTGTGAAGCAACCTCCTCTGGGGTGTCGCATACAGTGACCGGCTAGGCAAAGCCTACATGTTCTTATCTTGTCACTGACTTTAGGGAGGTATCCATATAGGTCTTCGTTAGTCATGTGCTGCTTCCAAGAGACATTTGATGCCATCCTAAACATATGGGTATACGTCCCATCAAAACTCTTCTCCATCTGTTTTGTTAAGGTCCATGTTTCCGAGTTGTAGAGCAACACAGACTCGCTAGTACTAGAAAACAGCCAAAACCCCACAACTTAAGTTAGTCAAATGTGCAGCTAAAGAGCTCCACCAGTCCTGGACATTTATCTGCTCGCTGAATCAACAAGAGCGGTTTGTCGCCTATCGATCGGTCGTCGTTTGTGATGGGTTTTTGATGAGGGTCATCTCTTCAACTGATCAAACGTCCGCGTGACGCAGCCCTGCATCGTGATGGCTGCTGAGCTCAGCAGCGTGGGCGTGTTTATTGCCAATAACCATACGGAAATACAGTTGTGTGGTCCGGAAGACAACAAGGTAATATCCTGAACGATGCACAATTCAAGCAAGCGAGTTAACCCAAAAAAATTCATACTAATGATAAGAAACTACCAAGGATTAAGGAAAAGACAAAACACACAACAACAACAACAACAGCAGCAGCAACAACAACAACACAACATCACACATCTCAACAACATCAACAACATCA
>JADBJO010018310.1:25000-27500 GCA_016801955.1 Conus betulinus | reverse complement strand
ACACACACACACACACACACACACACCATACACGTCTGATTGTTTATCCAAGTTTTGACCAAAGGTTGCTTACAATTATCTGCACTTCAACAACACACTTATAACTATTCGATTTTCTATAGCTTTATCTTCTTTTTTAAAGCTGTCTCCGTACAATGTACAGTGGTATCATATGAAGACAAAAGAAAACCATAAACACAACAACAACAACAACAGCAACAACGACGACAACAACGACGACGACGACAACGACAGCGACAACAACAACAGCAAAATCAACGACGATGACGACGACAACAACAATGAGGACAACTGCAACAACAACAACCACAACAACAACAACGACAACGACAATGATGACAACAACAATAACAGCAACAACAACTACAACAACAACAATAACAACAACAACGGCAATAACAACAAGAAAGAACGGCAACAACAACGACGACGACAACAACAACAACAACGACAACAACAACGACGACAACAACAACAACAGCAACAAGAAGTCACGGAAACACAGTTTGCAACTCATTCAGTTTATCAAGTCACCTAAACTGAATATCATCCATATATCCACCCGCTTACTCCATCCACTCCTGTTGCTCCAATCCCCACCCACCCTCCCATCCTCTCTCTTTCCTCCTTCGATAACTCTCTCTCTCTCTCTCTCTCTCTCTCTCTCTCTCTCTCTCTCTCTCTCTCCTCTCTCTGTTCCTTTTAATATATTCTTATTTTGAGGGCATAGCGTAAAAAAAAGCTTCCAGCTTATCTATTCCCCCTCATTGAAGATTTCGAGTTTTCTCTCTCTCTCTCTCTCTCTCTCTCTCTCTCTCTCTCTCTCTCTCTCTCTCTCTCTCTCTCTCTCTCTCTCTCTCTCTCTCTCTCTCTCTCTCCTAATCACCCTCCCCTCCACCACTCTCTTTCCATTACTCATTCTATGCGCTATCTTAATGCACTGCAATAATGTCGGGGTACCAATGGCGTGCAAGTTTACAAATACCCGGCGAATCACTAAAAGACCGACAATAATTCTGTTCAACATTCAGAGAGGAACGTGACGGAGATAAGAAATGAAAGCCAAGTTTATTCAAACAACCTAACTGCTCATTCAGCATCTTTCTCTTTCTTGAAATCCACTTAATCTTCGACTGAAGCAAAATTTGGTGCCAAAGAGCCTGACGCCACAAAAGAACTCTATCGTAATTACTTACCGTCACTATTCCACGTATCATCCCTATAAAACATAAATAGTATCGTTCACTGATTGGTGGACGAGAGATTTTGTCATTCTCATGTTCACCCCCCTCCCTTCCTTATTTTTATCTCTGTTACATTAAAGTGCTCGCCATCTCTTCTGGGGTAAAAAAAAAGTTATCGAATTCGAAAACATAAAACCAAGGTCTGTAAAATAAGCAAGGAAACGTGGCATTTCTGGCATATTCCCATCTGATATATTTCTTGTGAGAGAAACAGGTTTCAAAGCTGTTTTCCGAGTGCTTTCTGTTCACGAAGTGCTCAAGCTTCATTTGCCCTTTAGATTTCGCATCATGAATCGCAGAACAGCGCTGCTGGTCACCTTTGTCTCCCTTTTAAGGTCAGAACAGCGGCCGTGGACGGAAAAAAGACCCGCTTCAAATCCGTGACAGGGTAAACACTCCGTTCTCAGTCGATGAATTCCAGAGCAGTTTGATTCTACGTGGCGTGATACGGAAGGGAGGAAGAAACAGAGACCCCAAAGCAGGGAACTGGATTTCACTGACGGTCGATTTGTTTACGCCAGTGGAGGCAGTCTATGGCACAGGACAAAATGAATGTTTAGAGCTGTGTCATTTTGCGGTGGACGTTGTATCATGTGAAACGGTTTCAATACATTACAGGTCTATTGCCTTGGCCTACTTCAAACGACATGTTTGCGGGAAGAAATACAATCATTCCCCATAGTCAAGACCACAGACCACTGCAGGAGAAAAACGAAACACAACATATTCAAGGCTTATGGCTTATGTTACACCACATTGTTTGCAAGAGGAATGAAACAGTTTCAACATATTCAAGGCCCGTGGCCAGTGTCACACGATGTTGTTTGCAGGAGAAATGAAAACAGCTTCAACATATTCAAGGCCCGTGGCCAGTGTCACACACCATGTTGTTTGCAGGAGAAATGAAACAGATTCAAACATATTCAAGGCCCGTGGCCAGTGTCACACGATGTTGTTTGCAGGAGAAATGAAACAAGTCCAAGGCCTTTGGCGCATGGCCATGTCGACACCATGTTTTGCAGGAGAAGTGAAACAGTGTCAACATTTTCAAGGCCTATGGTGTATGTCACACGACATTGCAGGAGAAATAAAAAATATTCCAGGCCTTTGGCCTATATCATACGATATTGTTTGCAGGAGAAAATGAACTGTGTGAACACATTCAAGGACTATGGCCTATGTCACACGACATTGCAGGAGAAATTAAATATATATTCAAGGCCTTTGACCTTTAT
>JADBJO010018310.1:17500-20000 GCA_016801955.1 Conus betulinus | reverse complement strand
CGGTATCCCATGGGGAGGAGGTAAGGAAAACAAGAGGTGGGGTGGGTGGAGGGGTTGAGTGGGGGAGGGGGTGGGGGTGGGAGTGGGAAGGAAGGAAGTGTAGAGAAAGTCGGGGGGGGGGGGGGGGTGGAGGACAAGGCGGGAGATGGTGATTGAGATGGCAGGGGTAAAAACACAGAGAGAGACCAGAGGGGACAGTGTCATCGGGGGTCCATATATCAGTCAACACCCCACCGCGCAAGGTCGGCAGTGATGCCCCCATACTTCACTGGTCTAAACTCAGCAGTAAGGGTACCATTAACCCCAGCGCTACCCCGTGGCCGAGGTCTGGGAAGCAGAGGATTATTGTGGCGATCCTTTCACTGGCTAAAGCGCCCCCTTTTGATACCCCCTGCCACGGGGGAGAGATACCTCTGAAACAAAAAAATCACACTTTCAATTCTACGTTCAGTGGGTGACCCAGTGCGTCCAGCCCCCGTCAGGATTGTAATGGCTTTCCGCACACCATCTGGGGAGTGAGAATGCCAAGGGTTCCTGCTACCAATCAGTGAGCGTTTCCGTGTTTGGTGCGGTGGGGACACACGTGATGGCTGATATAATTCGGACAGATTTCCTTCCTTTACCTCTATCCGTTTTAAGACAACCTTCATCTTGTTCTCATCAAGGATGAAGAGTACTTTGAATGAAAAAAAGAAGCTGAATAAAGTCTGGATTATTCGTTTTCGTTTTGCATTTATCGCTTTTACGTATGAATGTTAGTGGGGACCGGAAATAGCACAGTTGGTAGAGCGTCGACTCGTGATTTCGAGTCATCCTGAGGTTGCGGGTTCGAATATCCGCCAGAATGCTTTGGTACAAGGAGATCTTTTATACTCTCGGAGTTCATTTGGTACCCTCTGAAATGAGATTCCTATTAAGTGAAAAATGAAGATACAGCTATTCCTCTTTCAGAGCATCAAAAGTATTTAATTCGAAACTTGTGAATATTTTTTCTTGTTTGCTATGTGGTATTCTGACCATAACCTAATACTATAATTGCTATTCTCTCTCTCTCTCTCTCCTCTATCTCTATATCTCTCGTCTCTCTGTCCTGGGTGTGTGTGTGTGTGTGTGGTGTGTGTGTGTGTGTGTGTGTAACCCTCCGCCACTCCCTCGTCCGCCTCTCCACTCTATCTTTCCTTTTTCTATCTTTACATCACCCCCCCCCCTCCACAACCACGTCTCCTTCAGCACCCTGACACACTTGTAATCCTCTCACTCGTTCTTCCTTCAGTAAGTGACAGAGAAACGACCAGCAAACGAAAGAAACGAAGAAAAGAAATGAAGAAACGCCAATATAACCGCCGCGAGCGTCGCCCTCCCAAAACCTCCCACCAAACACCCCCCGCCCTGGGCCTTTTCCAAAGAGGCATTCACGCACGTATCTTCAGACGATATTAAGTTACCACTCCCAAACTTAGCACCACCCCCCCCCCCAACCCAAAGAAAGTCCCACCCCCCCCTCCCGTGCTATTCACTGTCGTGGCACTGTTGTGTGGGGGGAAATCCAGCTCACGGAGCTGTCCAAGAGAAAGAAACGTGAGGTTACAGGCACACTGCTGGACTTGCCAGTATGATTTCTATTTTTTTCTCCAGAAGGACGACGAGTAGCGTTGTAAATGCTAAACAGATCGATTTTCGAATATGCGTCTTTTTTTCTCTCTCGATTTTCTTTTCTTCTAATACGAATAATGGAGAGAGAGAAAAAAGAAGCAGACCACACACACACAAACACACACACACACACACACACACACACACCACAACACACACACACACAGAGAGAGAGAGAGAGAGAGAGAGAGGAGAGGAGGAGAGAGAGAGAGAGAGAGATCTGCAAACGAATACGAAACTCCAAACGCATTAAGAAAAAATGTACAGAGAGTTATTGTTATGTGACATTATACTATGTTATATCACATTACTTTACGTTACGTTGCGTTATGATATGTTATATTCTGTTATATTATTTGCAGTTTTTTGAAAGAGAGACAGACAGACAGAGACAGACAGACAGACAGAGAGTCGAATTTATGGTCAGAATACCATAGCAAACAAGAAAAAAAAGTGATTCTCACTTTTCAGTTCAATGCTTGTGATGCGATGCTTTGAAAAAAGGATAAACTACCTATACTGCTCAGATTATTAGGAATATCCTTCCAGAGTTTAACCCTCCGAGCACGTTAAGAGAAGTCACAAAAAGATCAGTTTCAGGACTGGGATTATAAATCGTTATGTTTATTGAAAATTGTGTTCACTTGGAATTAGGCACTTATATTTGAAGGCGCAAAGTTTTCTATGATTTTATTTATAAGCAGACCTGTATTAAAACGACGTTCCTAGGCTTGGTGGAAGAATTCTAACTCTTCTTAGTCAGAAACTTGAAGAGAAGAGTTTATACGTGCAAGTTTTAAAGAACGTCTGCATATAGACGTTTTAAGCGGTTTAATACGTATTTCAA
>JADBJO010018310.1:0-5000 GCA_016801955.1 Conus betulinus | reverse complement strand
TCAGGCTTTTATACAGTACAGAGCGCTGACCACTTCCTGATTCATTCCTTACGAACGGTCTCCTAGCATCTCTTTATTACAGTACAGAACTGCTCCTGACCACTTCCTGAGCACGTCAGGCTTTATACAAATACAGAACTGCTCCTGCCCTCATTACTGAATCACGTCAGGCTTTAGACAGTACAACGAACGCTCTGACTCACTTCCTCTTACACACAAAAAAAACAAAAAAAAAAAATATCTACAAGCACGAAAGTCAGGCTTTATACAGTACAAGAATGCTTCCTCTGACCACTTCCTGAACAAGTCAGGCTTTTAAGATCGCACATTTCTGTCTCAAGTATTCGCGGCCCTGTCAAAAGAAATGCTGTGGAAGTGAGTGCAAAAAACGCATTCTGAATTGCGGACCCCTCAGCTCAAGACAAGGAAGAGGCAAGCCCAAGAGGGAGGCCACACCACCTCAGATCGTAGGCAAAAAAACACAACACAGTCACAGACAGATCGCGGCTCGCGAACTCTCTAATGCAGCAACAAACGGAACCAGAAATTACCACCCCCTACCCCCTTGAAGGTGGTCAGTGTTGCTGTGGGTGTCCAGTGTCATACGATGCGGGCGTCCTTGTGTGCATGGATTATTACGATGGTCATTCTTAAAAAAAAAAAAAAAAATTCTTTTTTTTTTTTTTTTTTTTTTTCTTTTTTTTTTTTTTTTTTTTTTTTCTATTTTTGTGTTTTTCTTTTTTTTTTGCCTAAACAAACAAATTCTATCTTTCGTTTACTAAGACAAATAAAAAAATATTTATACTCTACTAATCCCATAAAAAAAATAGAAATATTTTTATTAAAAATAAGAAAAATTTTTAAGGATAACCGTGAAATATGTATAAAGTGAACCATAACACAAAAATCAGAGCATACAGTGAGGTAAAAAAACAAAAGGTATACAAACGGTACAACTTGAACACTAACAGTTACGATACAGTATCCACAACATAAATGATATAAAATACGTCACAAAAACACAACACACCACACACACAAAAAAACACCCAACAAAAACACACACACACTCACCACATAGTAACGGGCACACACGTGCGTGCCGGTGGGCATAAGTTTGTACAATGCATATGTTAGCATAATCCGCGGTTGCACAAACGACCACAACACACCACACACACCACCCCCCCAACACAGAGCTTTATAATTACAGAAGGTCAGAGTTCTAAGTATCGGCACACACACACACCAACACACCACAACACACGGAATGGGAATTTTTGCACCACTACTGTACTAAAAAAAACTCAGAGCAACCGTCCTCCTCGATTAAATATGGGAGATGTTTCTTTTATGCTCTAACGCTTTTCGCACAACTTTGAGCAGTTAAATATAATTGTTGTTTGTGTGCAAGTAATTCTCTGGAAGATACCAAACATACTTTTTGTTTCCAGAGAGTACATTTTTGTCAAGAAGAGGCGTTATTTCTTATTCTAAGGAAAAACAATGAGGCTTGTTGTTGTTGTGTCCATTAATTATAGGAGTAAAGATTCTTTAGCGAACAGATCGTCCGATTTAAACAGTTATCCGTTTTTGTTGTCAAACTCTTTATTTTAAATAGGAGCATGTGTTCGTCACGTTTTTTTTCGCTTTGTTAAGTTGAAATGGCTTGTCTAATTCGTAATGGACAAAACAAAATCAAGAACCAAAAACCAGCTGCCTGTTGATGACTTATATCAATTCACAATGATCAAGCGCCATTCAAAATACACGGCAGATTAAAAAGGGCAGACAACAGCTTTTAGCGATTTCCTATTTAATAAAGTTAAAACGTTTTTGCGTTTGGATCTCTTCCAACCCCACACTAAAAGCTCGGAGTATTAGTATTTTTTGAGAAATCAATGGAATGCAGTTCATTTTCCACAACCCTAATCTGTGTGGAAGGAATTAGTTGACCCACAGCCCCCTACCTACTGCTAAGATTTTCATGGGACCCACCCTCTCAGGGATGCCCATTTATTTTGGCCAGCCTTTAACTGCAAACAAAGGTCGCAGTGTGTGAGGGAAAATAAATACACAGCAGGGTGGCCGCTTGCGGCCGTAACAAAACAACAGGGAAACAAACAGAGTGGCCGGATGACGGGGGAAACAAAAGCAAGAGGGAACGTGAAAAAAAAAGGCAAAGGGGGGGGGGGGGAAGGGGGGGGGAAAGGGAGGGGGGGGGGGGGGGGGAGGGGGGGGGGGGCGGAGGGGGGGGAAGTGGGGTGGGGGGGGGTGGGGGGGAAGGAGGGGAAAAAAAGCTTTCATTTCTCCATTTAAATGGATTCATGGAAACTGGAATTTTGGGACCGATTCAGTTTATTATTGGTAGGGGGACGCTTTCGGATGGAGGTTGCAGCGCCATGAATGTTAAAAACTCTACAAGACTGGTGAAGAGCAAGACATGTGCGGGAGAAAGTGGTGCAACGGGGAGGAAACATCGTTTGGGTGAGAGACAAAAAAGGCTGAGTCAGCTATAACACGGTGCCGTGTTAGTTGTAAAGCGGAAGAAGATTACCGTGTGACCAGACCCACGTCCTTGCAATCAGTATGGACCTTCCTTCAGTCAGGGGACGAAGATATCGAGCGTTAAATGCAGAAGTGTCAGATTTAACAACAAAGTTTTATTCAGGGATCATCCGAACAGCCCGAAGCACTTGAAACACTATGGTACAAATGCATCAGCTAGGGATGAGAACATTACGTGTGTGACCGTTTTTTTTTGATTTCTACCCTGCCACATGGGCAGCCACACTCCGACTTCGGGGGATTTTGAAGACTGATAATGTTTATGCTAGGAGCTTGTCACGACTGAAGACAATTCCCCGCATAACTATGGCAGAGGCCATCAGCAAACAAACATTTTGCCTTGGTGATCTTAGCCTATATGTCAGTTGGTCTGACAAAAAACCTAAGCCAAGGCGGGCCATTTCTTTGGTTTGATCTGGGAATTTGCAGCTCCACCACTTTGTTGAGAAACAGATCGGGACTTCGTTTTTGTTTGTTTGTTTGTTTGTTTTTGTTTTTGTGTTTTTTTTTTTTGTTGTTGTTTTTATCATTATCAGTTAATTCGGAATCTGGTTGTCTTGGGTTTCACTTTGTAATGTGTTTCGAGTGAACGTTGGTTTATCAAATGAACCGCATACACTAACTGCGTAATCATTGCGGAGGTCCGATTTCCAAAAGACGAATAAGGCCAGATATTTAGTTGGAGGACGAGTTCCGAGAAGCCTCCCTTACATTGTTTATTGTCTGTTTTCCAGCAGTTGGGATGGGCTGTAACGGGTTTTTGACGGTTCTCAAATTACTTCTAGAATGCCCGGTGTGTTTTGTGATGGACTGTAGTACGTCCACTGATTTTCGAAACACTTCTGGATCACTCACTCCCATAATTTGTTGATTGGCTAAGCACCACCGTCTTTTCCTGAACGTCCCATTTAATGTTAGTTTACAAGAGTAGTAAGGGGATACAGAGAGGAGAGGGAGAGGAGAGAGAGAGAGGAGAGAGAGAGTAGAGAACCGAGACTCGGATGGTTTATTTTATCATGTAAAGACCACTGCCCCTTATGAAGGGGGTATGGAAAACATAAGCAAACAATATGAAAATGTACAGAGAGACAGAGACAGACAGACAGCGGAAATTTCGTTTTCGGACTTTTGCAATAGTCTGTGAATACTACTGATAGATGTGCGAGTCTTCTGCTTGTCAGTAAATACAGTTCGACTTGTGACCAGTTAGTTTGACCTTCTATCTGTGGATCGATTTCAGCAAGCAATCTGAACCCACTCTTCTAACCGCACACCTCTAAACAACCGCGACGCGCGCAGCGGACTAAAGGGTCAAGAGTTTTTTAGTCTTCCTTTATATTAACAAACTTGCAGGAGAGCAGAAATGCGCTTTTTCAGACAAGGGCCGGCCGGGGCTAGGGTGCAGTAATAGTTCAGCTTGCTTAGCGGCCGAACTCCGTATCCAAGGGTTGCAAGGTTCGAATCCCTCCACCGGGCCGTTTCGGTACAGTGGATTCGGTGAATCAGGGGGATTTCGTTCCCTCGGGGGGTTCATGGAGTGAACATAAGGGTTCTGACCTCCATTTCCTTCATACCAGTCCTTTCGAGTAATACTATAACACCGAATAGGTAATAAGTTCCAGTGTAATGAAACACACACAGACATAAACAAACCGCATAACCTCTTGTACTCCACGTATGTACTCACGTAAATCCCAATGACCAAACTTCTTTCGTAAGAAGAAGGCCCATTTGTTTGGGCCCGTTGGTATATAGATGAACACGTTACACAACGAGCACCATGCACCCCTGCGCGAGAAAATTTGGAAAGAAGAAAGGAAGTAAGGATTACTGAGTGACGATACGAAACGAATATTGAAACCCCTGTGAACACGGGAAACGACTGAATGAAGCTCCAAGGCCGGGCAGCTCTTCAGTTCCGCCACTAAACCCGGCAGGCAGCACATGTGTGTGTTAAACGAGTGTGGGATTTTCCAGCGCTTAGAGCTTGGTCTCCATAGCCGAGAGGAATAGGCCGCTATATCAGTATTTCCAATTATTTAATTATTATTACACACACGTGCCCAATTACACATATAGAACTGTTTTAGTCCCCTTGCCTACACCTTCTGTGAATGAGTCTACCCTGGAGTTTGCCTATCGGCATGAGATTTAGAGGAGTCGTATCAACTTCCTTTACGCCCTGCTAATATAACCTCGGCCCTTGATAATTATCACATCAGTGAAAGGGAAAGAAATGGCTCAATCAAAATGAATATCAGGATCCCCCACAAACTGCTGAGCAATGTGGTTTCTCAGTTAAAGAAAATGAAACCGAACTACTCTTTCCTGTACGCACAGCACTTTCTTTCCCCAAAGGCTCCTCTCCTCAATGAGTCCGTGTTCTATCCCGTAGGAAGGGAAACCTTTCCCTTTTTCCTTTTGCCCTCCTT
>JADBJO010018309.1:15000-22500 GCA_016801955.1 Conus betulinus | reverse complement strand
GAGGATGATAAAGTCACACCAACTTTGGTCATTATATGTCTCCACTTAAAAAGGATTTCACATAATTGTAGACGTGACCAGAAAGACCAATTTGTTTTAATTTATACAGTAGTCGGCTGTGCCACACTCTATCGTAAGCTTTAGTAAGATCAAAGAAGGAAGCAAGGACACTTTTTACGTTTAGAAAACTGTTTCTTAATATGAGTAGTTAGTCGTGTCAGGTGATCAATTGTACTTCGTCCTTTTCTAAATCCAGCTTGATGTGAAGAAAATACATCATTTTTATCACAGTAATAGGCCATTCTGAAATTTACTATTTTTTCCATGACTTTTCCAGTATGAGACGTGACTGAAATGGGTCTATAACTAGACGTCTCAGACCGAGGCTTGCCCTGCTTTAGAATAGGAGTCACAATAGACGTCTTCCACATATCGGGAATTTGTCCACATTCCCAACATTTGTTAAATAATTTATGTAAAATGACTATCCAGTTCTCTGGTAAATGGTTTAACATAGTGTAAGAAATCCCCATCCAAACCAACCGAAACCTTTTTATTTCCCAACAGACGGATAGCATTCCTGACTTCCTGTAAAGATATTGATACATTTATAGTACTGTTGTTGTTTGGTACAGGATCTCTATAGTTATCAGTATTTTTTTTCTTTCTTTCATCTAAACGACTTTTGCTCATTAGGCAAACATTCCGTACAACATGTTTTAACGTACATAGATGCAAATTCCTCAGCCTTTTCTTTGGAGAGATAGAAATTCTTTACTTGTTGTTTTGATCGGGTAATCTTGGAGTTTAATGCCCGATTTCATTTCTTTCACCTTATCCCACACCTTTTTCAAGTCTTTACAGTCAGATACTTCATTTAGACAGAACTGTGACCAGTATTGTCTTTTTGCTTGCGCTGTGACTCTGTTTGCTTTTATTTTTGTACTGCACATTTCTTTATGAGCTGCATCTTTTATCTCTTGCACAGGAACTTTTCTAACTTTTAGCCAGTTAAGATAAGCTAATGTTTTTGCTTTAACAGCATCCTCGCAAGCAAGCCTGATTCCACCAGACATTCCCTGAGAATGTTTCACACCTTTTTGATCCTTTTTTTGGAATAGCTAGAGCAGCAGCCTCAAGAACTGCTTTCTGAAAGTTATCATAAAAGATGTTAACATCCTCACAAATAACTTCACTCTCAGTCTTCTCAGTGAGGTAATTGAAAAGTTTCCCAATCTGCCTTTATGTAATTAAATTAGGTATAACATCTTCACCACTAACTTCAGATCCAACGGATTCTTTAAAAGATAAAAGTATTGGCACATGGTCACTACCTAGTGGGTCATTGGCTGTATCCCACTTTGCTGTTAATGCTAAAGCAGGTGAAACAAAGGTTAGATCAAGCGCCGATGCTCTATGATGAGATATGTCTGGGATGCGCGTAGTTCTCCCGTCGTTAAGCAAAACTAAAGATGAATCCACAACAGTTTCCAGAAAATATGATGCTTTTATTTCTAGAGTCAGTGATACTGAAACCCATAAGTGTGTAGCATTCTCAGTTTGCGGATGGCGCAAGGCGCGATAAACTGTGTTGTGTGATGAAAGGTTTGGGCCCAATATGTATGCTTTTATTTCTAGAGTCAGTGATATTGAAACCCATAGACTGTAGAATTCTCATGACGATGGACAAGGACGATAAAGATTCCGATGAGAGATTGGCTCCAAGTACATTACCTGATCATGAGAGAGAGAGAGAGAGAGAGAGAGAGAGAGAGAGAGAGAGAGAGAGAGAGAGGGGGGGGGGGGACGCTTACCCCCACATATTTCTTTTGCCAGCCGCTACTTTTCTTTTGGAGTAAAACTAAATGATAAGAGTGTCAACAACAACAACAACAACAACAACAACAACAAAATCATCATTATTCACATATACCCTAACCAAACAGCCAAACAACAATAACGACAACGACAACAAAAACAAAAACAACTAATCTCTGATATCAGTGAAAAAAGCAAATAAAACATAAGTATTGCAGAAGCAACATCAACAGTAACAACAGCAACAAAACGGTCTGCATTTGTAAATTATAAAGCAAAAAAAAAAAAAAAACAAAGACACACAAAAAAAAATTTAACGCAGGAATAAGAAAAAGACAATATTACATAGCACACCCATATCATCAATCAATGTAAAGGAATCAAGGATACAGCTTGCTAGCAACCTAGCTAACTAGCTACGTTGACAGATCGGTGCCCACCTTAGGGTCAGGCTCATTTACGCTGACGTGCCTGGAGATTTAGCAGAGTCATTGTAGTGGAGCTTATAATAGATCATCATACAATCGATTCGGCTGCCTCTGGTGGTTTTTATCAAGAAAATCCCAGAAGTAAAGGAGGCAGGAATTACACCCTTTTTTTTTTTTCAATATAAAGAATCACAGTAGGCACACTGAAGGCGTTCGCTTCTTTCTGCTGCTTTTTTGTGTGTGAATTCGTCTGTGCAAAGGGCTGTTCCTCTACCGTAACGTCGGTGAGAGTGTTAAGCTATCAAGTTGGAACGACAAACCAGCAGAGTAACTGTTGCTCTCATAATGAAATAAATACACGACCACAGCTCTCCAAATGAATGCTACATACGACATCGAGGAGACCACCACCACCTACCCACCCATCCACCCAACCCACCTCACTCCCGCCAAAAAGACACAAAAACAAAAAAAAAAAAGAAAGAAAGGAAAGGGGGGGGGGGGGGGGGAACAAGATATTTCAAACTCGCTGGCATACCCTGTACCGAACACATCAACACAGCAACAAGGGGTGGAGAAAATGAATATCATGCAAAATGACACGTCTATTCCAGACTGGTACAAACCCTCTGCATCTTGAGTCTAGTCAAACAGGCGCAACGGACGAACAGTAACAACTGCCGGTATCACCGACTTGATTAGCATGAAAAAAAATCTCAGAATGAGGCAGGAAAGATTAAACAGTGAATATTCACAGCGTCCTGTCAAGTCTGAAGCTGGCCCACGGTGCACGGCTTGCTGGCGAAGCCTGTATAATTATCAGCAGTCGTCTGACCTGAGTACACCATGGGCAGCAGGAAGCTCGCATGTGTTGACCAGACATTTCCCGCCAGCCAGCAGAACGATTCTCTCCCTTGAGGAGGTCAGTTGTCTGTGGGGCGAGCGGCAAGTCTGACAAAAGCGAATGGCTGAGAGACGAGGCAAGTTACCGTTCCTTCTTCCTTGTGGAGTCATTGATGGCTGCCTGTTTTTCTGCTGGCAAGCTGTCGTTCCTTCTTCCTTCCAGCTATTTCCTTGTGCAGTCATTGATTGCTCCCTGTTTTCTGCCGGTATTAAGGCTGCGAAACGAGCATTGTGGATTCTTCTTCACGCAGAGCTGTGGAGTTCGGCTTTGGGTAAATGACACTACATATCATGAGACTCAAAACGAATCCACAAATAAACACACAAAACAGCTGCAACAGAAACAGAGGCCATACCCATACCATGTGTCAAAAACCGCAACAAGACTGAGCTACTGCTGATAAGGTGAACACGCTAGCTTGACCATGTCGGTGCTGTGTGCATAGTTATGAGAAACTTACAACATAAAGCAGATGTGGCGTTGGCAATGTGCATCAGGAAAAGCGTTATCAACATGTTGCGTATGCTAATGCACATACCGTGTCAACTTTACTGTTCATAAGTATGCTCGCACGGTGTTGCGAATACTATTTTGTCGTATTCGTTAGGTTTCATTTATTTTAGTACTTTTCTTTCTTTTTTTTTAATTTCTGCTTATTCTCTGTTAATTCGTTTTAGTTAACTCTCTTTTGTTTTGTTGTGACCTTGCCTGTGGTTCTTTTACTTCACTATGCCATTGCTAATGAAGGATCCCCTACGCCCCTGAATAATTATGCAATACTCTCTCTCTCTCTCTCTCTCTCTCTCTCTCTCTCTCTCTCTCTCTCCTCTCTCTCTCTCTCAACATGAAATGCTAAAATTCCGAACACGCACACACACTCGCACACAAACACACACACACACACACACACACACACACACACACACACACACACACACACACACACACACACACACACACACACACACACACACACACACACACACACACACGACTAAGTGCGCCTGCAGAGAGAGAGAGAGAGAGAGAGAGGAGAGAGAGAGAGAGAGAGAGAGAGAGAGAGAGAGAGAGAGAGAGAGAGACAGCACAGAAAAAAGAGCTAATAAACCAAAAAGTACAAAGTAGAGGGCAACCGAAGCAACTGGTCTAATTGTGGATCAAAATACCATTACTCTGACACGGTAAACTGCAACGAAATACAAGACAGATAACGCAAACAGCATAAATTGAAGGGGAAAAAATGATAATGGTAATAACAGGACCATTTAAGGAAAGATAAGCCAAGTGTCACGGGGTGAAGAGAAAAATTAGCGAACCCCGTCAGTCAGTCGTGTAATGAAGGGTTGTCTTCTCTTGATGGAACTGCGTTTTGTTCTGCTATAATTTGGCGGGGAAATGGAAAGGGGTGGAAAGGGGTGGTGGGGGGGTTTCAAAGGAGAAGAGATGGCGAGAGAGGTTAAAGGACAGAGGGGGGGGGTGGTGGGGGGGGGGGGGGAAGGGGCATGAAAGGGCCACAACATTTCAGAATTTATTGTAAGCTGATCGATGTGTGTGATGAAGATGATCATACCAGTGTCTATTCCAGTCTGGCATTGCATGATAGAGCTTCACACTAAGTTTGTTTTTTTTTTTTTCATATGATTCCCCAACGTCAGCCAAGTCCAAGAGATACAAACAGCTCCAATGGTGGTCAGAAAAATATGAGAAACCATCCTCAAACTGGATGTAACTCGATTGTCCTTTCCCAGTCTTCCCGACTGAGTTCTTCACAAACTGAACTCTGGGTACGGGCCTGTTGAGAAGAAAATATCTCACCAGTTTAAAAAGAAAAAAGGCTCTCCAACCAGCAAAACTACCGAGTCGGGTGTCCTACCAATCCTAACCACTTCGGCACAAAGCGTAGAGGCTAAACGATCAAGGAACTAGACTGTGGTTGACAATTGTTTGCAGATGTGAAGTAGTAGAGATTAGGTAGCCAGTGACGTCACATTGGTAAGGTACTGTTTCCATGACCTACATTTGTGTCGGCTGGGCACGCTCAGGGCCAATCAACCCAACAGGAGAAGGTGAAGTGGCTGGCAGTGTTTGTCTCCTGTCATCATTGGCTTCAAGGAAGCTATGAAGAAAATCAAAGCAATGTAGGTGTCCATGTTGTGGGAAAAAAAACAGTGAAAATGGGCTTCAGTGGCTTGACTCTCTCTCTCTCTCTCTCTCTCTCTCTCTCTCTCTCTCTCTGTCTGCCTCTATCTGTCTGTCTGTCTGTCTGTCTGTCTGTCTGTCTGTCTGTCTCTCTCTCTCTCTCTCTCTCTCTCTCTCTCTCTCTCTCTCTCTCTCTCTCTCTCTGTCTGTGTCTGCCTCTCTCTGTCTGTCTGTCTGTCTGTCTGTCTGTCCCCCTCTCTGTCTGTCTGTCTGTGTCTGCCTCTCTCTCTCTCTCTCTCTCTCTCTCTCTCTCTCTCTCTCTCTCTCTCTCTCTCACCAACAACCAGGATGTTACAGAGACTTCAAACCAGATCAAGTTCTTACAGGAAGTAGGCTACAGCTGACCTCCTGCCCTTAGGAGGGAGCTACTCTGAATTACGCCAAAAAACATCATCCACCCACCCCCTACTATTAATTTTCTTTTTTACTCATCGCAGCACAGACCCTAGAATAGCTCCCCACTCCACTCCCCCTCCCCCCCTCCCCACCCCCACCCCTCCCTGAAATTAGTTTGTACTGCTCTGTGGAACGGGGCTGTACACTCAGACTGACTTGCTCCAGTCGCCTCTCCGTGTGCCTGCGCATAGTGGTGCGTAATTTAGAAGGCCACTTCCATTACATTTTAAAAGCAGCTCTCTCTCTCTCTCTCTCTCTCTCTCTCTCTCTCTCTCTCTCTCTCTCTCTCTCTCTCTCTCTCTCTGTTTTAATGCGTGTTTTACTTTTTTGTTTTCTTTCGGTCTCTTTCTTTTTACTAAGTTTTTTTTCTTTCTTCCGTTCCTATCAGAATGTTAGTATCAAATCAGCGTTGTTGAAAGGATACACACTGGGTCAATATGAGGAGTCTGATTGGTTTTCGTTCCTCTTTCTTGTGAATGAGGTCCATCGTTCGTCCTCCTCCTCCTCTTTATTCCATGATCCAAATTTACCCACCTGTAGCGATAATGAAAGCGTGCATTTTTGAAACATTGGGTATTCGAATGTTTTCTTTGCTTTTACGAAAATTCAGGTTTACGTGTTCAAGTTGTGGGGGGAAAAAAAAAAAAAAAGCAGGCGCTGTCGTAAAATTTATTGTCACAAATCGGTCAAAAAATCTGCGTAAAATGTACAGAAGATTGTAAAACCCTCTGCGTGCTGTGAAGCTAAAACACACACACACACACACACACACACACACACACACACACACACACACACACACACACACACACACACACACAAAAACAAAACAAAACAAACAAAACAAAAAAAACTTTTATGATTGAAACTTATGAGCCTCCAATTTGAAGACGTATTCCATATCCTTGGTCGATTAACAGACTTTAGCACCCCTGCATAACACTATCGTAGTGTTCCATCACCAATGCTCTGACAAGATAAGAACATGTGCGGCACTGATTCCGATCCAGCGGGGACTCATCTGAGGTGGCGTCCAATCTGTCTTCTAGAGCGTTGTCTGGAATAGGACTGTCAAGATCCTTGTTATAACCATCAGTCTGGCATGTTCCCAGGGCTTGTAGAGCAGTGCCTGTGGAAAGTGGCAGGGACTGGATGGGAGGGGTGGAACGCGGGGTCTTTCTATGCTTGTGAGACAAGTGTACATCATTGATCCCAAAGCCTCTATGGTGTAGGAGCCGAATCGCTTCCATTGATTAAACAGTGGCGTGAGTTCTACCTTGATGGCGATCAACTATATCGTTTGCAAGGTTGCCTGTGGGTGTGATGGCTTGGGGGTGTGTGTGTGTGTGTGTGGGGGGGGGGGGGGAGGGTTGCGTGTGTGTGCAAGAGGTCCTTTTTTTTCCCTCTCCCAATATCCCTTTTCCTTCACCCCCACCTCCGTCTTTGCCCTCCCCCTCCCACCCATAACTATCTGTTCTCAGGTCCAGCTTTCCTCTGATTTCTATTCACTCACGCTCTTTGGCCAGTGTCTGCCCAGCCTCCTCCCTTGTGTGTGTGTGTGTGTGTGTGTGTGTGTGTGTGTGTGTGTGTGTGAGAGAGAGAGAGAGAGAGAGAGAGAGAGAGAGAGAGAGAGTTTTTGTCACTTCACAATTTTTGAAGCAGCTTCTTTTTTGTGTCGCACGAGAAAGACTCTCAGAGTCGAAAAACGTTGTGCATTGTTTTTGTTCCCTTTTGATTCCTCTTTTGTTTCAGTCT
>JADBJO010018309.1:7500-10000 GCA_016801955.1 Conus betulinus | reverse complement strand
ACACACACACACACACACACACACACACACACACACACACACACACACACACACACAGAGAGAGAGAGAGAGTTCTAGATGTGGATGCATATTGCAGAGTCGTTATGTTGGCTGTCGGGGGTAACAACACACAGCGCAGATAATGAGACTGATGACAAACATCAAACACACAAAGCAGCTCGACTAGGAACTATTGCCATACCCATACTACACAAATGTCGTTAAAAAGCCAGGAGTACAATTCGGACAAGGAAAATTGATATGAACCCGAGCTAAAGAACAAACAGATGTGTCACACATACTTTGGTTTCCATGAACATGCTTGTTCGGTTTGGGTAGTGAAAATTTGACTCACGTTTTCTTCGTTTCATTTATGTGATTATTGTTCTATTCATCATATCTTATTACTGTCAAATCCCTAGCAAGCGCTCACGCTCTGTCCGCACAGATTTCAGGGGAAAGTTCGGGATGGGCGTTTGCTAGGTATACACCCCTTGGCATAAGAACACGTCATCATAGTTCCATTAAAAGTAACTGTGCTATAAGCCATCTCAATATGTTCGAGATGGGAAAAGAAGAGGTAGTTATTTGCTATTTGATACGATACTTGATAGGTTAACATTTGAACTGGATCTGGACTCAGTGTATTTGCACCTTCAGTTCCCCCCCCCCCCCCCCCCCACACACACACACACACACCCTCCCCAGCTCCCCCGCCCTCTTTTTTCGGCATCTTCTTTTTTCGCTGCTGCTTTTTGTATGTGTGGTTCATTTTTTTTTTCTTATGTCTGGGCCATTTGTTCAATGCTTTTACTCCAGTCTATGTGCCAGGTCTTATTATCGAGACGTATGTACAAACGTAATTGTTCTGGATTACTCAGAAAGCACCCTGTACCATTTCAACGAGTTATTGGAAATGTACAGAAAGAAAGAATAAAGAATGACAAGATGAATATCATCGGGAAGCAATGACTGAAACGGATACAAAATAATGGACATAAAAAAAGACTTGAGAGACAAACAGATGGACAGCATAGAAAGAGTACACCATACAACAGACGGGGAGAGAGAGATAGAGACAGAGAAATACTGAGACAGGGAGAGATACAGACATAGACAGACAGGGAGAGATAGAAGGACAGACAGACAGACAGACAGAGCAGACACACAGAGAGAGAGAGAGAGAGAGAGAGGAGAGAGAGAGAGAGAGAGAGGGATGGGGGTGCTGGTGGTAGAGAGAAGACAAGGAGAAAGGTAGAAAGAAGGCGAGAATGAAAATCATTTTGCTCCGTAAAGAAGCTACTGAAACTTGCCTTTTTATTTTATTTATTTTTTATTTTACTAACTTAGGTCTTTGGAATGTCCCTTTTGAATCTGGACTCTCCCTCTCCCCCCTCAAATTATGGGCACTCCATGATAAAGAGATAACACTGTCTGACTGAACTTAAAGTGTAACTTCCGTTAACAGCATAATAACAAAAAACAAGATGATTACCACAATTTGAATCATAAGTAAACGAAAACAAACACACTGATCATTTTTTTAAAATAAAATAAAATGAAAAGCGAAAACATAAAAACAGGGTAACCATGTATGAGTCATACTTAAAATTAAAGCAGTACAAACTCTTTCGTATGGAGATCTGGAAGGTTCGGCTCATTCTAGTCCGTCGAAGTCCACGTCATTGTCACCACAGTGTCGTCGAAGTCCACATCATTGTCATCAGTGTCGTCGAAGTCCACATCATTGGTCATCAGTGTCGTCGAAGTCCACATCATTGTTATCAGTGTCGTCGAAGTCCACATCATTGTTATCAGTGTCGTCGAAGTCCACATCATTGTCATCAGTGTCATCCACATCATGTCATCAGTGTCGAAGTCCACATCATTGTCATCAGTGTCGTCGAAGTCCACATCACATTGTCATCAGTGTCGTCGAAGTCCACATCATTGTCATCAGTGTCGTCGAAGTCCACATCATTGTTATCAGTGCCGTCGAAGTCCACATCATTGTCATCAGTGTCGTCGAAGTCCACATCATTGTCATCAGTGTCGTCGAAGTCCACATCATTGCCATCAGTGTTTGTCGTCACCCTCTGCTACATCTAAAGCATCTCCATTGCCATGGCCATGAGGTAGGACAGCGCCCAATTTCATCTGAAAACCACTCAAGTGTTTCGTCATCTTGGGTACCGTCCACTGCGTTTGAAATTCTGCGCCTGAGAAAGGACTTGATGATTGTTTCAGGTCGAATGTTCTCCCACGTCCTGCTGACCCCAATCGATGACGGCTTGTGTCTGGTAGGCTGCCTGAGGTTGCCAGCAGCTGTTGGAGGTCTTGGTTCTCTCATCCAGTCAACCCAACAGTCTTATGCCATCTTTAAAAGGTCTGGCAAGACTGACATCAGATGGCTGGGCCAAAGGGGTACAGCCTGCAGGCACAAAGACCAAGTCTACGTGCTGTTCAGCAAGTGCTCCTATGACTTACTGGGTCCTATGAG